>OX463241.1:66900783-66908283 GCA_949820135.1 Sylvilagus floridanus | reverse complement strand
CCTAACCCTAGCCCTACCCCTAGCCCTAGCCCTAACCCTAACCCTAACCCTAGACTTAGCCCTAGACCTAGCCTTAGCCCTAGCCCTAGCCTTAACCCTAACCCTAACCCTAAACCTAGCCCTAGCCCTACACTAGCCCTAGCCCTAAACCTAACCCTAACCTAGCCCTAGCCCTAGCCCTAGCCCTAGCCCTAGCCCTAGCCCTAGCCCTAACCCTAACCCTAACCCTAGACCTAGCCCTAGCCCTAACCCTAACCCTAACCCGAAACCTAACCCTAGCCCTAGCCCTAACCATAACCCTAACCCTAGCCCTAGCCCTAACCATAACCCAAACCCTAGCCTTAACCCTAAGCCTAACCCTAACCCTAGCCCTAGCCCTAGCCCTAGCCCTAGCCATTGCCCTAGCCCTAGCCCTGGCCCTAACCCTAACCCTAAACCTAACCCTAGCCCTAGCCCTAGCACTAGGCCTAACCCTAACCCTAGCCCTAGCCCTAGCCCTAGCCCAAGCCCTAACCATAACCCTAATCCTAACCCAAGTCCTAGCCCTAACCCTAACCCTAGCCCTAACCCTAACCCTAACCTTAGCCCTAGCCCTAGCCCTAGCCCTAGCCCTTGCCCTAACCCTAACCCTAAACCTAGCCCTTGCCCTAGCTCTAGACCTAGCCCTACCCTAACCTAAACATAGCCCTAGCCATAACCCTAACCCTAACCCTAGCCCTAGCACTAGCCCTAACCGTAACCCTAACCCTAGCCCTAGCCCTAGCCGTAGCGCTAACCATAACACTAACCCTCACACTAACCATAGAACTAGCCCTATTAATATCCCTAGACCTAGCACTAAAACTAACCCTAATCCTAACCCTAGCCCTATTCCTAGCCCTAGGCCTAAACCTACCCCTAACCCTAACCCTAACCCTAACCCTAACCCTAACCCTAACCCTAACCCTAGCCTAGCACTAGCTGTAGCACTATCCCTAGCCCTAACTCTAACCCTAAACCTAACCCTAACCCTAACCCAAGCCCTAGACCTAGCCATAGCCCTAGCCCTAGCCTTAACACAAGCCCTAGCCCTAACCCTAACCCTAACCCTAACCCTAGCCCTAGCCCTAGCCATAGCCCTAACCATAACCCTAACCCTAACCCTAACCCTAGCCCTAGCCCTCCCCATAGCCCTAACCCTAACACTAACCGTAGCCCTAGCCCTAACCCTAACCCTAGCCCTATCCCTAACCCTAGCCCTAGCCCTAACCCTAGCCCTAGCCCTAACCCTAATCCTAGCCAAAGCCATAATCCTAGCCTTAGGCCTAACCCTTACCCTAGCCCTAGCCATAGCCCTAGCACGAGCCCTAGCGCTAGCCCTAGCCGTAACCCTAGCCCTAACCCTAACCCTAACCCTAACCCTAGCCCTAGCCCTAGCCATAACCCTAACCCTAACCCTAACCCTAACCCAAGCCCTAGCCCTAACCCTAACCCTAAATTTAACCCTAGGCCTAGCCCTAACACTAACCCTAACCCTAACCCTAGCCCTAGCCCTAGCCCTAGCCCTAGCCCTAACCCTAACCCTAACCCTAGCCCTGCCCTGGCCCAAGATTTAGCCCTAGCCCTAAACCTAACCCTATTCCTAACCCTCCGCTAGCCCTTACCCTAACCCTAACCGTAGACCTAGCCCTAGCCCTAGCCCTTGCCCTAAGCCTAACACTAACCCTAACCGTAAACCTAACCCTAACCCTACCCTAGCCCTAGCCCTAGATCTAGCCCTAGCCCTAACCCTAACCCTAAAACTAACCATAACCCTAGCCCTAACCCTAACCCTAACCCTAGCTCTAAACCTATCCCTAGCCCTAGCCCTAGCCCTTGCCCTAGCCCTAACACTAACCCTAACCCTAACCCTAGCCCAAACACTAACCCTAACCCTATCATTAGCCGTAGCCCTAGCCCTAGCTCTAGCACTAGCCCTAACCCTAATCCTAACCCTAACCCTAGCCCTAACACTAACACTAATCCTAGCCCTAGCACTAGCCCTAACCCTAACCCTAACCCTAACGCTAACCCTAGCCCTTCCCCTAACCCTGAACCTAACCCTAGCTCTAACCCTAACCGTAACGCTAACCCTAACCCTAACCCTAGCCCTAGTCCTAGCCCTAAACCTAACCCTAACCCTAGCCCTAACACTAACCCTAACCCTAAACCTAGCCCTAGCCCTAGCCCTAGTCCTAGACCTAGCCCTAGCCCTAAACCTAACCGTAACCCTAACCCTAACCCTAACCTTAGCCCTAACCCTAACACTAGCCCTAGCCCTAGCACTAGCCCTAACCCTAACCCTAACCCTAACCCTAACCCTAACCCTAGCCCTAGCCCTATCCCTAGACCTTGCCCTGACCCTAACTCTAACCCTTGCCCTAACACTAACCCTAACCCAAAACCTAGCCCTAGCCCTAGCCCTACCCCTAGACCTAGCCCTAGCCCTAACCCTAAGCGTAACCCCAACACTAAACCTAACCTTAGCCCTAACCCTAACACTAGCCCTAGCCCTCGAACTAGCCTTAACCCTAACACTAACCCTAAACCTAGCCCTAACCCTAGCCCTTGCCCTAACCCTAACCCTAACTCTAGCCCTAGCCCTAGCCCTAGACCTAGCCCTAACCCTAACCATAACCCTAACCCTAACCTAAAAATAGCCCTAGCCATAACCCTAACCCTAACCCTAGCTCTAGCGCTAGCCCTAACCCTAACCCTCACCCTAACCCTAGAACTAGCCTTATTAATAGCCCTAGACATAGCCCTAACCCTAACCCTAACACTAACCGTAGCCCTAGCCCTAGCCCTAGCCCTAGCCCTAACCCTAACCCTAACCCTAGCTCTAGACCTAGCCCTAGCCCTAACCCTAACCCTAATCCTAACCGTAAACCAAGCCCTAGCCTAGCCCTAGCCCTAACCCTAACCCTAAACCTAACCCTAACCCAAACCCTAGCCCTAACCCTAACCCTAAACCTACCCTAGCCCTAGCACTAGCCCTAGTCCTAGCCCTAGCCCTAAACCTAACCGTAACCCTAACCCTAACCCTAGCCCTAGCCCTAGCCCTAGCCTTAACCCTAGCCCTCACACTAACCCTAGAACTAGCCCTAACCTAGACTTAGCCCTAGCACAAGCCCTAACCCTAACCCTAAACCTAACCCTAACCCTAGCCTTAACCCTAAACCTAAACCTAGCCCTAGCCCTAGCCCTAGCCCTAACCCTAACCCGAACCCTAGCACTCACCCTAACCCTAGCCCTAGCCCTAACCTAGCCTTAGCCCTAGCCCTAGCCCTAGCCCTAACCCTAACCCTAACCCTAACCCTAACCCTAGCCCTAAAACTAACCCTAGCCCTAGACCTAGCCCTAGCCCTAACCCTAAACCTAACCCTAGCCCTAGCCCTAACCATAACCCTAACCCTAGACCTAGCCCTCAACATAACCCAAACCATAGCCCTAAGCCTAACCGTAACCCTAAACCTAGCCGTAGCCCTAGCCCTAGCCTTAACCATAACCCAAACCCTAACCCTAGCCCTAGCCCTACCCATAGCCCTAGCCATTGCCCTAGCCCTAGCTCTGGCCCTAACCCTAACCCTAAATCTAACCCTAGTCCTACCCCTAGCCCTAGCCCTAAACATAACCCTAACCCTAACCCAAGCCCTAGCCATAACCCTAACCCTAGCACTAACCCTAACCCTAACCCTAGCCCTAGCCCTAGCCCTAGCCCTAACCCTAACCCTAACCCAAAACCTAGCCCTAGCCCTAACACTAGCCCTAGCCCTAAACCTAACCCTAACCTAGCCCTAGCCCTAGCCCTAGCCCTAGCCCTAACCTTAACCCTAACCCCAACCCTAACCCTAGCCCTAGCCCTAACACTAACCCTGAACCTAAACCTAGCCCTAACCCTAATCCTAACCCTAAACCTAACCCTAACCGTAACCCTAAATCTAGCCCTAGCCCTAGCCCTTGCCCTAGCCCTAAACCTAGCCTTAGGCCTAACTCTAAACCTAGCCCTAGCCATAGCCCTAGCAATAGCCCAAGCGCTAGACCTAGCCGTAACCCTAGCCCTAACCCTAACCCTAACCCTAGCCCTAGCCCTAGCCCTAGCCCAAGCCCTTGCCCTAACCCTAACCCTAACCCTAACACTAGCCCTAACATTAACCCTAAACCTACCCTAGCCCTAGCCCTAGTCCTAGACGTAGCCCTAACCCTATCCGTAACCCTAACACTAACCCTAACCCTAGCCGTAGCCCTAGCCCTAGACCTAGCCCTATCCCTAACACTAGCCCTAGCCCTAACCCTAGCCCTAACCCTAGCCCTAGCCCTAGCTCTAGCTGTAGCCCTAACCCTAACCGTAGCCCTAGCCCTAACCCTAAACCTAACCCTAACCCTACCCTAACCCTAACCCTAACCGTACCCTAGACCTAGCCCTAGCCCTAGCCCTAACCCTACCCTAAGCCCTAGCCCTAGCCCTAACCCTAAACCTAACCCTATCCCTAGCCCTAACCCTAACCCTAACCCTACCCTAGACCTAGCCCTAGCCCTAGCCCTAGCCCTAACCCTAACCATAACCCTAACCCTAACCCTAACCCTAACCCTAGCCCTAGCCCTAGCCCTAGCCCTTACCCTAACCCTAGCCCTAACCATAGACCTAGCCTTAGCCCTTGCCCTAGCCCTAGCCCTCACCCTAAACCTAAACCTAAACATAACCCTAGCCCTAGACCTTGCCCTAGCCCTAGCCCTAGACCTAGCCCTAAAACTAACACTAACCCTAACCCTAGCCCTAGCCATAGCCCTAATCCTAACACAAGCCCTAGCCCTAACCCTAACCCTAACCCTAACCCTAGCCCTAGACCTAGCCCTAACCCTAACCCTAACCCTAGCCCTAACCATAGCCCTAATCCTAACACAAGCCCTAGCCCTAAACCTAAACCTAAACCTAAACCAAGCCCTAGCCCTAACCCTAACCCTAACCCTAACCCTAACCCTAGCCCTAGCCATAGACCTAGCCCTAGCCCTAACACAAGCCCTAGCCCTAACCCTAACCCTAACCCTAACCCTAGCCCTAACCCTGGCCATAGCCCTAACCATAACCCTAACCCTAACCCTAAACCTAGCCCTAGCCCTCGCCGTAGCCCTAACGCTAACCCTAACCGCAGCCCTAGCCCTAACCCTAACCCTAGCCCTATCCCTAACCCTAGCCCTAGCCCTAGCCCTGGCCCAAGATTTAGCCCTAGCCCTAAACCTAACCCTAATCCTAACCCTCCCCTAGCCCTAACCCTAACCCTAACCGTAGCCCTAGCCCTAGCCCTAGCCTTTGCCCTAAGCCTAACACTAACCCTAACCGTAAACCTAACCCTAACCCTACCCTAGCCCTAGCCCTAGATCTAGCCCTAGCCATACCCTAACCCTAAAACTAACCATAACCCTAGCCCTAACCCTAACCCGAACCCTAGACCTAAACCTATCCCTAGCCCTAGCCCTTGCCCTAGTCCTAACCCTAACCCTAAACCTAAACCTAACCCTAGCCCAAACACTAACCCTAACCCTAGCATTAGCCGTAGCCCTAGCCCTAGCTCTAGCACTAGCCCTAACCCTAACCCTAACCCTAACCCTAGCCCTAACACTAACACTAGCCCTAGCCCTAGCACTAGCCCTAACCCTAAGCCTAACCATAACGCTAACCCTAGCCCTTCCCCTAACCCTGAACCTAACACTAGCTCTAACCATAATCGTAACCCTAACCCTAACCCTACCCTAGCCCTTGCCCTAGCCCTAAACCTAACCCTAACCGTAACGCTAACCCTAACCCTAACCCTAGCCCTAGCCCTAGCCCTAGACCTAAACCTAACCCTAACCCTAGCCCTAACACTAACCCTAACCCTAAACCTAGCCCTAGCCTTAGCCCTAGTTCTAGACCTAGCCCTAGCCCTAAACCTAACCGTAACCCTAACCCTAACTCTAACCTTAGCCCTAACCCTAACACTAGCCCTAGCCCTAGCACTAGGCTTAACCCTAACCCTAACCCTAACCCTAGCCCTAGCCCTATACCTATACCTAGCCCTGACCCTAACCCTAACCCTAGCCCTAACACTAACCCTAACCCTAAACCTAGCCCTAGCCCTAGCCCTACCCCTAGACCTAGCCCTAGCCCTAACCCTAACCGTAACCCCAACAGTAAACCTAACCTTAGCCCTAACCCTAACACTAGCCCTAGCCCTCGCACTAGCCTTAACCCTAACACTAACCCTAAACCTAGCCCTAACCCTAGCCCTTGCCCTAACCCTAACCCTAACTCTAGCCCTAGCCCTAGCCCTAGACCTAGCCCTAACCCTAACCATAACACTAACCCTAACCTAAAAATAGCCCTAGCCATAACCCTAACCCTAACCCTAGCCCTAGCGCTAGCCCTAACCCTAACCCTCCCCCTAACCCTAGAACTAGCCCTATTAATAGCCCTAGACATAGCCCTAACTCTAACCCTAACACTAACCGTAGCCCTAGCCCTAGCCCTAGCCCTATCCCTAACCCTAACCCTAAACCTAGCTCTAGACCTAGCCCTAGCCCTAACCCTAACCCTAATCCTAACCGTAAACCAAGCCCTAGCCTAGCCCTAGCCCTAACCCTAACCATAAACATAACCCTAACCCTAACCCTAGCCCTAACCCTAACCCTAAACCTACCCTAGCCCTAGCACTAGCCCTAGTCCTAGACATAGCCCTAAACCTAACCTTAACCCAACCCTAACCCTAGCCCTAGCCCTAGCCCTAGCCATAACCCTAGCCCTCACAATAACCCTAGAACTAGCCCTAACCTAGCCTTAGCCCTAGCCCTAGCCCTAACCCTAACCCTAAACCTAACCCTAACCCTAGCCTTAACCCTAAACCTAAACCTAGCCCTAGCCTTAGCCCTAGCCCTAAACCTAACCCTAACCCTAGCCCTCACCCTAACCCTAGCCCTAGCCCTAACCTAGCCTTAGCCCTAGCCCTAGCCCTAACCCTAACCCTAACCCTAACCCTAGCCCTAAACCTAACCCTAGCCCTAGACCTAGCCCTAGCCCTAACCCTAACCCTAACCCTAGCCCTAGCACTAACCATAACCCTAACCCTAGCCCTAGCCCTCACCACAACCCAAACCCTAGCCCTAAGCCTAACCGTAACCCTAAACCTAGCCGTAGCCCTAGCCCTCACCATAACCCAAACCCTAGCCCTAAGCCTAACCGTAACCCTAAACCTAGCCGTAGCCCTAGCCCTAGCCTTAACCCTAACCCTAACCCTAACCCTAGCCCTAACCCTAGCCATAGCCCTAAACCTAGCCGTAGCCCTAGCCCTGGCCCTAACCCTAACCCTAAATCTAACCCTAGTCCTAGCCCTAGCCCTAGACCTAACCCTAACCCTAAACCTAACCCTAGCCCTACCCCTAGCCCTAGCCCTAAACATAACTCTAACCCTAACCCAAGCCCTAGCCCTAACCCTAACCATAGCCCTA
>OX463241.1:66885783-66895783 GCA_949820135.1 Sylvilagus floridanus | reverse complement strand
CAGCCCTAGCCCTAGACCTAGACCTAGCCCTAGCCCTAACCCTAACCCTAACCCTAACCCTACCCTAGCCCTAGCACTAGCCCTAGTCCTAGCCCTAGCCCTAACCCTAACCCAAAACCTAGCCCTAACCCTAACCCTGCCCTAGCCCTAGCCCTAACAATAACCCTAACCCTAACCCTAGCCCTAGCCCTAACAATAACCCTAGCCCTAGCCCTAGCCCTAGCCCTAGGCCTAACCCTAACGCTAAACCTAACCCTAGCCCTAGCCCTAGCCCTAGCCCTAGCCCTAACCATAACCCTAACACTAAACCAATCCCTAGCCCTAACCATAACCCTAACCCTAACCCTAACACTAACGCTAACGCTAACCCTAGCCCTAGCCCTAGCCCTAGCACTAGGCCTAACCTAACCCTAACCCTAACCCTAACACTAGCCCTAGCCCTAACACTAGCCCTAGCCCTAAACCTAACCCTAACCTAGCCCTAGCCCTAGCCCTAGCCCTAACCCTACCATAAACCCAACACTAACCCTAGCCCTAGCCCTAACCCTAACACCAAACCTAACCCTAGCCATAACCCTAATCCTAGACCTAGCCTTAGCCCTGGCCCTAACCCTAACCCTAACCCTAACCCTAACACTAGTCCTAACCCTAATCCTAGAGCTAAACCTAACCCTAAATCTAACAATAACCATAGCCCTAGCCCTAGCCCTAGCACTAACCCTAACCCTAGACCTAGGCCTAAACCTAGCCTTAGGCCTAACCCTAACCCTAAAACTAACCATAACCCTAGTCCTAACCCTAACCCTAACCCTAGCCCTAAACCTATCCCTGGCCCTAGCCCTAGCCCTAGCCCTAGCCCTAACCCTAACCCTAACCCTAACCCTAACCTTAGCCCTAACCCTAACACTAGCCCTAGCCCTAACCCTGATCCTAACCCTAAACCTAACCCTAACCGTAACCCTAAACCTAGCCCTAGCCCTAGCCCTAGCCCTAACCCTAAACGAGCCCTAGCCCTAAACCTAGCCTTAGGCCTAACCCTAAACCTAGCCCTAGCCATAGCCCTAGCAGTAGCCCTAGCGTTAGCCCTAGCCGTAACCCTAGCCCTAACCCTAACCCTAACCCTAGCCCTAGCCGTAGCCCTAGCCCTAGCCCTAACCCTAACCCTAACCCTAACCCTAACCCTAGCCCTAACATTAACCCTAAACCTAACCTAGCCCTAGCCCTAGCCCTAGCCGTAGCCCTAACCCTATCCGTAACCCTAACACTAACCCTAACCCTAGCGCTAGCCCTAGCCCTAGACCTAGCCCTAACACTAGCCCTAGCCCTAACCCTAACCCTAACCCTAACCTTAGCCTAGCTGTAGCCCTAGCCTTGCCCTAGACCTCGCCCTAGCCCTAGCCCTTACCCTAACCCTAACCCTAGCCCTAACCCTAACCCTAACACTACCCTAGCCCTAGCCCTAGCCCAAGCCCTAGCCCTAGCCCACGCCCTAAACCTAACACTAAGCATAGGCCTAGCCCTAACCCTAATCCTAACCCTACCCCTAGCACTAGCCCTAACCATAACCCTAAGCCTAGCCCTAGACCTAGCCCTAACTCTAGCCCCAGCCCTAACCCTAACCCTAACCCTAACCTTAGCCCTAGCCCTAGCCCTAACCCTAATCCTAACCCTAACCCTGACCCAAGCCCTAGCCCTAGCCTTAGCCCTAACCCTAACCCTAAACCTAACCCTAACCTTAGCCCTAGCCCTAGCCCTAGCCCTTGCCCTAACCCTAACCCTAACCCTAGCCCTAGCCCTAGGCTTAGCCCTAACCCTAATCCTAACCCTAACCCTAACCCAAGCCCTAGCCCTAGCCTTAGCCCAAACCCTAACCCTAAACCTAACCCTAACCCTAGCCTTAACCCTAACCCTAACCATACCCTAGCCCTAGCACTAGCCCTAGTCCTAGCGCTAGCCCTAACCCTAACCCCAGCCCTAGCCCTAGACCTAGACCTGGCCCTAACCCTAACCCTAGCCCTAACCAAAACCTAACCCTAGCCCTAGCCCTAGCCCTAGCCCTAGCCCTAACCCTAACCATAACCCTAAACCTAGCCCTAGCCCTAGCCCTAAACCTAACCCTAACCTAGCCCTACCCCTAGCCCTAGCCCTAGCCCTAACCCTAACCCTAACCCTAGCCCTAACCCTAATACTAACCCTAAACCTAACCCTAACCCTAACCCTAAACCTAGCCCTAGCCCTAGCCCTAAACCTAACCCTAAACCTAGCCCTAGTCCTAAACCTAGCCTTAGGCCTAACCCTAAACCTAGCCCCAGCCATAGCCCTAGCAATAGCTCTAGCGCTAGCCCTAGCCGTAACCCTAGCCATAACCCTAACCCTAACCCTACCCTAGCCCTAGCCCTAGGCTTAGCCCTGAACCTAACACTAACAGTAACGCTAACTCTAACCCTAACCCTAGCCCTAGCCCTATCCCTAGACCTAGCCCTAACCCTAACGCTAACCCTATCCCTAACACTAACCCTAACCCTAAACCTAGCCCTAGCCCTAGACCTAGCCCTAGCCCTAACCCTAACTCTAACCCTAGACCTAGCCGTAGACCTAGCCCTAGCCCTAGACCTAGCCCTAACCCTAACCCTAACCCTAGACCTAGCCCCAGACCTAGACCTAGACCTAGCCCTAACCCTAACCCTAACCCTAACCCTAGCCGTAGCCCTAGCCCTAGCCCTAGCCATTGCCCTAGCCCTAGTCCTAACCCTAACCCTAACCCTAACCCTAGCCCTAAACCTAACCCTAACCTAGCCCTACTCCTAGCCCTATCCATAGCCCTAACCCTAACCCTAACCCCAACCCTAACCCTAGCCCTAGCCCTAACCCTAACTCTAACCCTAACCCTAGCCATAACCATAATACTAACCCTAAACCTAACCCTAACCCTAACGCTAAACCTAGCCCTAGCCCTAGCCCTAGCACTAACCCTATACCTAGACCTAGACCTAAACCTAGCCTTAGGCCTAACCCTTAACCTAGCCCCAGCCATAGCCGTAGCAATAGCCCTAGCGCTAGCCCTAGCCGTAACCCTAGCCCTAACCCTAACCCTAGTCCTAGCCCTAGCCCTAGCCCTAGAACTAGCCCTAAACCTAACCCTATCCCTAACCCTAACCCTAACCCCAACCCTAACCCTAGCCCTAACCCAAACCCTAACCCTAGCCCAAACACAAACCCTAACCCTAGCATTAGCCCTAGCCCTAGCCCTAGCCCTAGCCCTAGCCCTAACCCTAGCCATAACCCTAGCCCTAACACTAACACTAGCCCTAGCCCTAGCACTAGCCCTAAACCTAACCCTAACCATAACCCTAGCCCTTCCCCTAACCCTAGCCGTAGCCCTAACCATAACCCTAACCGTAACCCTAACCCTAACCCTAGCCATAACCCTAACAATAGACGTACCCCTAATCCTAAGCCTAACCGTAGCCCTAGCGCTAACCCTAACCCTAACCCTAGCCCTAGCCCTAGCCCTAGCCCTAGCCCTAGCCCTAACCCAAAACCTAGTATTAGACCTTAACATAGACTTAGCCCTAACCCTAACCGTAGCCGTAGCCATAGCCCTAGCACTACCCCTAGCGCTAGCCCTAGCCGTAACCCTAGCCCTAACCCTAACCCTAACCCTAAACCTAGCCCTAGCCCTAGCCATAGCCCTAACCCTAACCCTAATCCTAACCCTAACCCAAGCCCTAGACCTAGCCCTAGCCCTAGCCCTAGCCCTAACCCTAACCCTAACCCTAAACCTAGCCCTAGCCCTAGCCCTAAACCTAACCCTAACCTAGCCCTACCCCTAGCCCTTGCCCTAGCCCTAACCCTAACCCTAACCCTAACCCCAACCCTAACCCTAGCCCTAGCCCTAACCCTAACCCTAACCCTAACCCTAGCCCTAACCCTAATACTAACCCTAAACCTAACCCTAACCCTAACCCTAAACCTAGCCCTAGCCCTAGCCCTAGCCCTAACCCTAAACCTAGCCCTAGACCTAAACCTAGCCTTAGGCCTAACCCTAAACCTAGCCCCAGCCATAGCCCTAGCAATAGCCCTAGCTCTAGCCCTAGCCGTAACCCTAGCCCTAACCCTAACCCTAACCCTAACCCTAGCCCTAGCCCTAGCCATAGCCCTAACCCTAACCCTAATCCTAACCCTAACCCAAGCCCTAGCACTAACCCTAACCCTAAACTTAACCCTGGGCCTAGCCCTAACCCTAACCCTAACCCTAGACGTAGACCTAGACCTAGCCCTAGCCCTATCCCTAACCCTAACCCTAACCCTAGCCCTAGCCCTGGCCCTAGCACTAACCCTAGACCTAACCCTAACCCTAACCCTAACCCTAGCCCTAGCCCTAACCCTAACCCTAACCGTAGCCCTAGGCCTAGCACTAGCCCTTGCCCTAACCCTAACCGTAACACTAACCGTAAACCTAACGCTAACCCTACCCTAGCCCTAGCCCTAAATCTAGCCCTAGCCCTAACCCTAACCCTAAAACTAACCATAACCCTAGCCCTAACCCAAAACCTAACCCTAGCCCTAAACCTTGCCCTAGCCCTAGCCCTAGCCCTAGCCCTAACCCTAACACTAACCCTAACCCTACCCTAACCCTAACCCTAACCCTAGCCCTAGGCCTAGCCCTAGCCCTAACCCTAACCCTAACCCTAACCCTAGCCCTAACACTAACACTAGCCCTAGCCCTAGCCCTAGCACTAGCCCTAACCCTAACCCTAACCCTAACCCTAGCCCTTCCCTTAACCCTGAACCTAACCCTAGCCCTAGCCCTAGGCCTAACCCTAACCCTAACCCTAACCCTAACCCTAACCCTAGCCGTAGCCCTAGCCCTAGCCCTAGACCTAATCATAACCCTAATCCTAACCCAAGCCCTAGCCCTAACCCTAACCCTGCCCCTACCATAACCCTAACCCTAGCCCTAACCCTAACCCTAACCCTAAACCTAGCCCTAGCCCTAGCCTTAAACCTAACCCTAACGTAGCCCTACCCCTAGCCCTAGTCCTACCCTTAGCCCTAGCCCTAACCCTAACCCTAAAGCTAACCCTAGCCTTAGCACTAACCCTAACCCTTACCCTAACCCTAGCCCTAGCCCTAACCCTAAACCTAAGCCTAGCCTTAGCCCTAGCCCTAGGCTTACCCCTAAACCTAACCCTAACCGTAACGCTAACTCTAACCCTAACCCTAGCCCTAGCCCTATCCCTAGACCTAGTCTAACCCTAACGCTAACCCTAGCCCTAAACTAACCCTAACCCTAAACCTAGCCCTAGCCCTAGCCCTAACCTTAATCCTAACCCTAGACCTAGCCCTAGACCTAGCCCTAGCCCTAGCCCTAAACCTAACCCTAACCCTAGCCCTAGCCTTGAACCTAGACCTACACCTAGCCCTAACCCTAACCCTGGCCCTACCCTAAACCTAACCCTAGCCCTAGCCCTAGCCCTAGCGCTAGCCCTAGCCCTAGCCCTAACCGTAAACCTAACCCTAAACCTAGCCCTAGCCCTAGCCCCAAACCTAACCCTAACCTAGGCCTACCCCTAGCCCTAGCCCTAGCCCTAACCCTAACCCTAACCCCAACCCTAACCTAGCCCTAGCCCTAACCCTAACCATAAACCTAACCCTAGCCCTAACACTAATACTAACCCTAAACCTAACCCTAACCCTAACACTAAACCTAGCCCTAGCCCTAGCCCTAACCCTAACCCTAAACCTAGCCCTAGACCTAATCCTAGCCTAAGGCCTAACCCTAAACCTAGCCCCAGCCATAGCCCTAGCAATAGCCCTAGCGCTAGCCCTAGCCGTAACCCTAGCCCTAACCCTAACCCTAACCCTAACCCTAACCCTAACCCTAACCCTAACCCTAGTCCTAGCCCTAGCCCTAGCCCTAGCCCTAGCCCTAACCCTAACCCTAACCCTAACCCTAACTGTAACATTAACCCTAACCCTAACCCTAACCCTAGCCCTAGCCCTAGCCCTAGCCCTAGCCCTAACCCTAGCCATAACCCTAGCCCTAACACTAACACTAGCCCTAGCCCTAGCACTAGCCCTAAACCTAACCCTAACCATAACCCTAGCCCTTCCCCTAACCCTAGCCGTAGCCCTAACCATAACCCTAACCGTAACCCTAACCCTAACCCTAGCCATAACCCTAACCATAGACGTACCCCTAACCCTAAGCCTAACCGTAGCCCTAGCGCTAACCCTAACCCTAACCCTAGCCCTAGCCCTAGCCCTAGCCCTAGCCCTAGCCCTAACCCAAAACCTAGTCCTAGACCTTAACATAGCCTTAGCCCTAACCCTAACCCTAGCCCTAGCCATAGCCCTAGCACTACCCCTAGCGCTAGCCCTAGCCGTAACCCTAGCCCTAACCCTAACCCTAACCCTAAACCTAGCCCTAGCCCTAGCCATAGCCCTAACCCTAACCCTAATCCTAACCCTAACCCAAGCCCTAGCCCTAGCCCTAGCCCTAACCCTAACCCTAACCCTAAACCTAGCCCTAGCCCTAGCCCTAAACCTAACCCTAACCTAGCCCTACCCCTAGCCCTTTCCCTAGCCCTAACCCTAACCCTAACCCTAACCCCAACCCTAACCCTAGCCCTAGCCCTAACCCTAACCCTAACCCTAACCCTAGCCCTAACCCTAATACTAACCCTAAACTTAACCCTAACCCTAACCCTAAACCTAGCCCTAGCCCTAGCCCTAGCCCTAACCCTAAACCTAACCCTAGACCTAAACCTAGCCTTAGGCCTAACCCTAAACCTAGCCCCAGCCATAGCCCTAGCAATAGCCCTAGCTCTAGCCCTAGCCGTAACCCTAGCCCTATCCCTAACCCTAACCCTAACCCTAACCCTAACCCTAGCCCTAGCCCTAGCCATAGCTCTAACCCTAACCCTAATCCTAACCCTAACCCAAGCCCTAGCACTAACCCTAACCCTAAACTTAACCCTAGCCCTATCCCTAACCCTAACCCTAACCCTAGCCCTAGCCCTGGCCCTAGCCCTAGCCCTAGACCTAACCCTAACCCTAACCCTAACCCTAGCCCTAGCCCTAACCCTAACCCTAACCGTAGCCCTAGGCCTAGCACTAGCCCTTGCCCTAACCCTAACCCTAACACTAACCGTAAACCTAACGCTAACCCTACCCTAGCCCTAGCCCTAAATCTAGCCCTAGCCCTAACCCTAACCCTAAAACTAACCATAACCCTAGCCCTAACCCAAATCCTAACCCTAGCCCTAAACCTATCCCTAGCCCTAGCCCTAGCCCTAGCCCTAACCCTAACACTAACCCTAACCCTACCCTAACCCTAACCCTAACCCTAGCCCTAGCCCTAGCCCTAGCCCTAACCCTAACCCTAACCCTAACCCTAGCCCTAACACTAACACTAGCCCTAGCCCTAGCACTAGCCCTAACCCTAACCCTAACCCTAACCCTAGCCCTTCCCCTAACCCTGAACCTAACCCTAGCCCTAGCCCTAGGCCTAACCCTAACCCTAACCCTAACCCTAACCCTAACCCTGGCCGTAGCCCTAGCCCTAGCCCTAGACCTAACCATAACACTAATCCTAACCCAAGCCCTAGCCCTAACCCTAACCCTTGCCCTACCCTAACCCTAACCCTAGCCCTAACCCTAACCCTAACCCTAAACCTAGCCCTAGCCCTAGCCCTAAACCTAACCCTAACCTAGCCCTACCCCTAGCCCTAGTCCTACCCTTAGCCCTAGCCCTAACCCTAACCCTAACGCTAACCCTAGCCCTAGCACTAACCCTAACCCTTACCGTAACCCTAGCCCTAGCCCTAACCCTAACCCTAAGCCTAGCCTAAGCCCTAGCCATAGGCTTAGCCCTAAACCTAACCCTAACCGTAACGCTAACTCTAACCCTAACCCTAGCCCTAGCCCTACCCTAGACCTAGCCCTAACCCTAACGCTAACCCTAGCCCTAAACTAACCCTAACCCTAAACCTAGCCCTAGCCCTAGCCCTAACCTTAATCCTAACCCTAGACCTAGCCCTAGACCTAGCCCTAGCCCTAATCCCTAACCCTAACCCTAACCCTAGCCCTAGCCTTGAACCTAGACCTACACCTAGCCCTAACCCTAACCCTGGCCCTACCCTAAACCTAACCCTAGCCCTAGCCCTAGCCCTAGCCCTAGCCCTAGCCCTAGCCCTAACCCTAAACCTAACCCTAAACCTAGCCCTAGCCCTAGCCCCAAACCTAACCCTAACCTAGGCCTACCCCTAGCCCTAGCCCTAGCCCTAACCGTAACCCTAACCCCAACCCTAACCTAGCCCTAGCCCTAACCCTAACCATAACCCTAACCCTAGCCCTAACCCTAATACTAACCCTAAACCTAATCCTAACCCTAACACTAAACCTAGCCCTAGCCCTAGCCCTAACCCTAACCCTAAACCTAGCCCTAGACCTAAACCTAGCCTTAGGCCTAACCCTAAACCTAGCCCCAGCCATAGCCCTAGCAATAGCCCTAGCGCTAGCCCTAGCCGTAACCCTAGCCCTAACCCTAACCCTAACCCCAACCCTAACCCTAATCCTAACCCTAACCCTAGTCCTAGCCCAAGCCCTAGCCCTAGCCCTAACCCTAACCCTAACCCTAACTGTAACATTAACCCTAACCCTAACCCTAACCCTAGCCCTAAGCCTAGCCCTAGCCGTAACCCTAGCCCTAACCCTAACCCTAACCCTAACCCTAGCCCTAGCCCTAGCCATAGCCCTAACCCTAACCCTAACCCTAAACCTAACCCAAGCCCTACCCCTAAACCTAACCCTAAACTTAACCCTAGGCCTATCCCTAACCCTAACCCTAACCCTAGCCCTAGCCCTAGCCCTAGCCCTAGCCCTAACCCTAACCCTATCCCTAGGTCTAGCCCTTAACCAAGCCCTAGCCCTAGCCCTAAACCTAACCCTAACCCTAACCCTAGCCCTAGCCCTAACCCTAAACCTAACCATAGCCCTAGCCCTAGACCTAGACCTACCCCTTGCCCTAACCCTAACCCTAACGCTAACCGTAACCCTAACCCTAATCCTATTCTAGCCCTAGCCCTAGCCCTAGCCCTAGCCCTAACGCTAACACTAACCATAACCCTAGCCCTAACCCTAACCCTAGCCCTAGCCCCAGCCCTAGCCCTAGCCCTAGCCCTAACCCTAACCATAACCCTAGCCCTAACTCTAACAATAGCCCTAGCCCTAGCCCTAGACCTAACACTAACCCTAACCCAAAACATAGCCCTAGACCTAGCCCTAGACCTACCCCTATCCCTAACCCTAGACCTAGCCCTAGACCTAGCCCTAGCCCTAGCCCTAAACCTAACCCTAACCCTAAACCTAGCCCTAGCCCTAGCCCTAGCCATTGCCCTAGCCCTAGCCCTGGCCCTAACCCTAAACCTAAACCTAACTCTAGCCCTAGCCCTAGCCCTAGGCCTAAACCTAACCCTAACCCTAACCCTAGCCCTAGCCCTAGCCCTAGCCCTAGCCCTAGCCCTAGACCTAACCATAAACATAATCCTAACCCAAGCCCTAGCCATGACCCTAACCATAGCCCTAACCCTAACCCTAAACCTAGCCCTAGCCCTAGCCCTAGCCCTAGCCTTAACCCTAACCCTAACCCTAAACCTAGCCCTAGCCCTAGCCCTAAACCTAACCCTAACCTAACCCTAACCCTAGCCCTAGCCCTAGCCCTAGCACTAGCCCTAGCCCTAACCCTAACCCTAACCCTAAACCTAGCCATAGCCCTAGCCCTAAACCTAACCGAAACCTAGCCCTACCACTAGCCCTAGCCCTAGCCCTAACCCTAACTCTAACCCCAACCCTAAACCTAGCCCTAGCCCTAGCCCTAGCCCTAACTCTAACCCTAACCCTAACCATAGCACTAAACCTAATACTAACAAAAAACCGAACCCTAAACCTAACCCTAAACCTAGCCCTAGCCCTAACCCTAAACCTAGCCCTAGAC
>OX463241.1:66870783-66875783 GCA_949820135.1 Sylvilagus floridanus | reverse complement strand
CCTAGCCATAGCCCTAGCACTACCCCTAGCGCTAGCCCTAGCCGTAACCCTAGCCCTAACCCTAACCCTAACCCTAACCCTAGCCCTAGCCCTAGCCATAGCCCTAACCCTAACCCTAATCCTAACCCTAACCCAAGCCCTAGCCCTAGCCCTAGCCCTAGCCCTAGCCCTAACCCTAACCCTAACCCAAAACCTAGCCCTAGCCCTAGCCCTAAACCTAACCCTAACCTAGCCCTACCCCTACCCCTAGCCCTAGCCCTAACCCTAGCCCTAACCCTAACCCCAACCCTAACCCTAGCCCTAGCCCTAACCCTAACCCTAACCCTAGCCCTAACCCTAATACTAACCCTAAACCTAACCCTAACCCTTACCCTAAACCTAGCCCTAGCCCTAGCCCTAGCCCTAACCCTAACCCTAACCCTAACCCTAACCCTAGCCCTAACACTAACACTAGCCCTAGCCCTAGCATTAGCCCTAACCCTAACCCTAAACCTAACCCTAGCCCTTCCCCTAACCCTTCCCCTAACCCTAGCTCTAACCCTAACAGTAACCCTAACCCTAACCCTAACCCTAGCCCTAGCCCTATCCCTAGACCTAGCCCTAACCCTAAGCCTAACCCTAGCCCTAACACTAACCCTAACCCTAAACCTAGCCCTAGCCCTAGCCCTAGCCCTAACCCTAACCCTAATCCTAACCCTAACCCAAGCCCTAGCCCTAGCCCTAGCCCTAGCCCCAGACATAGCCCTAGGAATAGCCCTAGCGCTAGCCCTAGCCGTAACCCTAGCCCAAACCCTAACCCTAACCCTAACCCTAGCCCTAGCCCTAGCCATACCCCTAACCCTAACCCTAATCCTAACCCTAACCCAAGCCCTAGCCCTA
Source organism: Sylvilagus floridanus (assembly GCA_949820135.1). NCBI lineage: Eukaryota > Metazoa > Chordata > Mammalia > Lagomorpha > Leporidae > Sylvilagus > Sylvilagus floridanus. Next base: position 66,874,904 of record OX463241.1, on the reverse strand, counting down.
ACCCTAACCCTAACCTTAACCCTAGGCCAAGCCCTAACCCTAACCCTTACCATAGACCTAGCCCTAGACCTAGCCCTAGCCTTATCCCTAACCCTAACCCTAACCCTAGCCCTAGCCCTGGCCCTAGCCCTAGCCCTAGAACTAACCCTAACCCTAACCCTAACCCTAGCCCTAGACCTAACCCTAACCCTAACCGTAGCCCTAGGCCTAGCCCTAGCCCTTGCCATAACCCTAACCCTAACACTAACCGTAAACCTAACCCTAACCCTACCCTAGCCCTAGCCCTAAATCTAGCCCTAGCCCTAACCCTAAACCTAAAACTAACCATAACCCTAGCCCTAACCCTAAACCTAACCCTAGCCCTAAACCTATCCCTAGCCCTAGCCCTAGCCCTAGCCCTAACCCTAACCCTAACCCTAACCCTAGCCCAAACACTAACCCTAACCCTAGCATTAGCCCTAGCCCTATCCCTAGACCTAGCCCTAACCCTAAGCCTAACCCTAGCCCTAACACTAACCCTAACCCTAAACCTAGCCCTAGCCCTAGCCCTAGCCCTAGACCTAGCCCTAGCCCTACCACTAACCCTAACCCTAGACCTAGCCCTAGACCTAGACCTAGCCCTAGCCCTAACCCTAACCCTAACCCTAGCCCTAGCCCTAGACCTAGCCCTAGCCATTGCCCTAGCCCTAGCCCTGGCCCTAACCCTAGCCCTAGCCCTAGCCCTAGGCCTAACCCTAACCCTAACCCTAACCCTAACCCTAGCCATAGCCCTAGCCCTAGCCCTAGACCTAACCATAACCCTAATCCTAACCCAAGCCCTAGCGCTAACCCTATCCCTGGCCCTACCCTAAACCTAACCCTAGCCATAGCCCTAGCCCTAGCCCTAGCCCTAGCCCTAACCCTAATCCTAACCCTAAACCTAGCCCTAGCCCTAGCCCTAAACCTAACCCTAACCTAGCCCTACCCCTAGACCTAGTCCTACCCTTAGACCTAGCCCTAACCCTAACCCAAACACTAACCCTAGCCCTAGCACTAACCCTAACCCTTACCCTAACCCTAGCCCTAGCCCTAACCATAACGCTAACCCTAGCCCTAAACTAACACTAACCCTAAACCTAGCCCTAGCCCTAGCCCTAACCCTAACCCTAACCCTAGACCTAGCCCTAGACCTAGCCCTAGCCCTAGCCCTAACCCTAAACCTAACCCTAGCCCTAGCCTTGAACCTAGACCTACACCTAGCCCTAACCCTAACCCTAACCCTAGCCGTAGCCCTAGCCCTAGCCGTAGCCATTGCCCTAGCCCTAGCCCTGGCCCTAAACCTAACCCTAGCCCTAACCCTAGCCCTAGGCCTAACCCTAACCCTAACCCTAACCCTAGCCCTAGCCCTAGCCCTAACCATAACCCTAACCCTAACCCAAGCCCTAGCCCTAACCCTAACCCTGGCCCTACACTAAACCTAACCCTGCCCTAGCCCTAGCCCTTGCCCTAGCCCTAGCCCTAACCCTAAACCTAGCCCTAGCCCTAGCGCCAAACCTAACCCTAACCTAGGCCTACCCCTAGCCCTAGCCCTAGCCCTAACCCTAACCCTAACCCCAACCCTAACCCTAGCCCTAGCCCTAAACCTAACGATAACCCTAACCCTAGCCCTAACCCTAATACTAACCCTAAACCTAACCCTAACCCTAACACTAAACCTAGCCCTAGCCCTAGCCCTAACCGTAACCCTAAACCTAGCCCTCGACCTAAACCTAGCCTTAGGCCTAACCCTAAACCTAGCCCCAGCCCTAGCCCTAGCAATAGCCCTAGCGCTAGCCCTAGCCGTAACCCTAGCCCTAACCCTAACCCTAACCCTAACCCTAACCCTAACCCTAGTCCTAGCCATAGCCCTAGCCCTAGCCCTAACCCTAACCCTAACATTAACCCTAACCCTAACTGTAACATTAACCCTAACCCTAACCCTAGCCCTATCCCTATCCCTAGCCCTTGCACTAGCCCTAACACTAGCCCTAGCCCTAACCCTAACCCTAACCCTAACCCTAACCCTAGCACTAGCCCTAGCCCTAGCCGTAGCCCTAACCCTAACCCTAACCGTAGGCCTAGCCCTAACCCTAACCCTAACCCTAACCCTAACCCTAGCCCTAGCCGTAACCCTAACCCTAGCCATAGCCCTTATCCTAGCCTTAGGCCTAACCCTAACCCTAGCCCTAGCCATAGCCCTAGCACTAGGCCTGCGCTAGATCTAGCCGTAAACCTAGCCCTAACCCTAACCCTAACCCTAACCCTAACCCTAGCCCTAGCCCTAGCCATAGCCCTAACCCTAACCCTAACCCTAAACCTAACCCAAGACCTACCCCTAAACCTAACACTAACCTTAACCCTAGGCCTAGCCCTAACCCTAACACTAGCCCTAGCCCTAGCCCTAGCCCTAGCCCTAACCCTAACCCTATCCCTAGGTCTAGCCCTTGCCCAAGCCCTAGCCCTAGCTCTAAACCTAAACCTAACCCTAACCCTAGCCCTAGCCCTAACCCTAACCCTAACCGTAGCCCTAGCCCTAGCCCTAGACCTACCCCTTGCCCTAAACCTAACCCTAACGCTAACCGTAACCCTAACCCTAATCCTATTCTAGCCCTAGCCCTAGCCCTAGCCCTAGCCCTAACGCTAACCCTAACCATAACCCTAGCCCTAACCCTAACCCTAGCCCTAGCCCTAGCCCTAGCCCTTTCCCTAGACCTAACCCTAACCATAACCCTAGCCCTAACACTAAAAATAGCCCTAGCCCTAGCCCTAGCCCTAACACTAACCCTAACCCTAAACATATCCCTAGACCTAGCCCTAGCCCTACCCCTACCCCTATCCCTAACCCTAGACCTAGCCCTAGACCTAGCCCTAGCCCTAGCCCTAACCCTAACCCTAACCCTATCCCTAGCCCTGGCCCTAGACCTAGCCCTAGCCCTAACCCTAACCCTAACCCTAGCCCTAGACCTAGCCCTAGACATTGCCCTAGCCCTAGCCCTGGCCCTAACCCTAACGCTAAATCTAACCCTAGCCCTAACACTAACCCTAACCCTAAACCTAGCCCTAGCCCTAGCCCTAGCCCTAGACCTAGCCCTAGCCCTACCACTAACCCTAACCCTAGACCTAGCCCTAACCTAGACCTAGCCCTAGCCCTAAACTTAACCCTAACCCTAGCCCTAGCCCTAGCCATTGCCCTAGCCCTAGCCCTGGCCCTAACCCTAGACCTAGCCCTAGCCCTAACCCTAACCCTAACCCTAGCCCTAGCCCTAGCCCTAGCCCTAGCCATTGCCCTAGCCCTAGCCCTGGCCCTAACCCTAGCCCTAGCCCTAGCCCTAGGCCTAACCCTAACCCTAACCCTAACCCTAACCCTAGCCATAGCCCTAGCCCTAGCCCTAGACCTAACCATAACCCTAATCCTAACCCAAGCCCTAGCCCTAACCCTAACCCTGGCCCTACCCTAAACCTAACCCTAGCCATAGCCCTAGCCCTAGCCCTAGCCCTAGCCCTAACCCTAACCCTAACCCTTAACCTAGCCCTAGCCCTAACCATAACGCTAACCCTAGCCCTAAACTAACCCTAACCCTAAACCTAGCCCTAGCCCGAGGCCTAACCCTAACCCTAACCCTAGACCTAGCCCTAGACCTAGCCCTAGCCCTAGCCCTAACCCTAACCCTAACCCTAGCCCTAGCCTTGAACCTAGACCTACACCTAGCCCTAACCCTAACCCTAACCCTAGCCGTAGCCCTAGCCCTAGCCCTAGCCATTGCCCTAGCCCTAGCCCTGGCCCTAAACCTAACCCTAAACCTAACCCTAGCCCTAACCCTAGCCCTAGCCCTAACCCTAAACCTAGCCCTAGCCCTAGCGCCAAACCTAACCCTAACCTAGGCCTACCCCTAGCCCTAGCCCTAGCCCTAACCCTAAACCTAACCCCAACCCTAACCCTAGCCCTAGCCCTAACCCTAACCCTAACCCTAACCCTAGCCCTAACCCTAATACTAACCCTAAACCTAACCCTAACCCTAACACTAAACCTAGCCCTAGCCCTAGACCTAACCCTAACCCTAAACCTAGCCCTAGACCTAAACCTAGCCTTAGGCCTGACCCTA
>OX463241.1:66843283-66848283 GCA_949820135.1 Sylvilagus floridanus | reverse complement strand
CCTAACCCTAACCCTAACCCTAACCCTACCCTAGCCCTAGCCCTAGATCTAGCCCTAGCCCTAACCCTAACCCTAAAACTAACCATAAACCTAGCCCTAAGCCTAAACCTAACCCTAGCCCTAAACCTATCCCTAGCCCTAGCCCTAGCCCTAGCCCTATCCCTAACCCTAAACCTAACCCTAGCCCTAACACTAACACTAGCCCTAGCCCTAGCACTAGCCCTAACCCTAACCCTAACCCTAACCCTAGCCCTTCCCCTAACCCTGAGCTAACCCTAGCTCTAACACTAACTGTAAACCTAACCCTAACCCTACCCTAGCCCTAGCTCTAGCCCTAGACCTAGCCCTAGCCCTACCCCTAACCCTAACCCTAGACCTAACCCTAGACCTAGCCCTAGCCCTAGCCCTAAACCTAACCCTAACCCTAGCCCTAGCCCTGACCCTAGACCTAGCCTTGCCCTAACCTTAACCCTAACCCTAACCCTAACCCTAACCCTAGCCCTAGCCCTATCCCTAGCCATAGCCATTGACCTAGCCCTAGCCCTGGCCCTAACCCTAACCCTAAACCTAACCCTAGCCCTAGCCCTAGCCCTAGGCCTAACCCTAACCCTTACCCTAAGCCTAGCCCTAGCCCTAGCCCTAGCCCTAGCTCTAACCATAACCCTAATCCTAAACCAAGCCCTAGCCCTAACCCTATCCCTAGCCCTAACCCTAACCCTAACCCTAGCTCTAGCCCTAGCCCTAGCCCTAGTCGTATCCCTAACCCTAACCCTAACCCTAACCCTAACACCAACCCTAACCCTAGCCCTAACCCTAACCATAACCCTAACCCTAACCCTAGCCCTAACGCTAAACCTAACCCTACCCTAGACATAGCCCTAGCCCTAGGCCTAGCCCTAGTGTAGCCCTAACCCTAACCCAAGCCCAAGCCTTAGCCCTAACCCTAAACCTAACCCTAACACTAGCCCTAACCCTAACCCTAACCCTACACTAGACCTAGCCCTAGCCCTAGCCCTAGCCCTAATCCTAACCCTAACCCTAACCCTAGCCCTAGCCCTAGCCCTCGCCGTAGCCCTAACCCTAACCCTAACCCTAGCCCTAGACATAGCCCTAGCCCTAGCCCTAGCCCTATCCCTAACCATAACCCTAACCCTAGCCCTAGCCCTAGCCCTCGCCGTAGCCCTAACCCTAACCCTAACCCTAACCCTAACCCTAGCCCTAGCCCTAATCCTAGCCTTAGGCCTAACCCTAACCCTAGCCCTAGCCATAGCCCTAGCACTAGCCCTAGCGCTAGCCCTAGCCGTAACCCTAGCCCTAACCCTAACCCTAAACCTAACCCTAGCCCCAGACCTAGCCATAGCCCTAACCCTAACCCTAACCCTAACCCTAACACAAGCCCTAGCCCTAACCCTAACGCTAACCTTAACCCTAGGACTAGCCCTAACCCTAACCGTAACCCCAGCCCTAGCCCTAGCCCTAGCCCTAGCCCTTGCCCTAACCTTAACCCTAACCCTAGCCCTAGCCCTGGCCCAAGCCCTAGCCCTAGCCCTAAACCTAACCCTAACCCTAACCCTAGCCCTATCCCTAACCCTAACCCTAATCGTAGCCCTAGCCCTAGCCCTACCCCTACCCCTTGACCTAACCCTAACCCTAACACTAACCGTAACCCTAACCCTAACCCTACCCTAGCCCTAGCCCTAGACCTAGCCCTAACCCTAACCCTAATCATAACCCTAGGCCTAACCCTAACCCTAGCCCTAGCCCTAGCCCTAGCCCAAACACTAACCCTAACCCTAGCATTAGCCCTAGACCTAGCCCTTGCCCTAGCCCTAGCCCTAACCCTAACCGTAACCCTAGCCCTAACACTAACACTAGCCCTAGCCCTAGCACTAGCCCTAACCTTAAACCTAGCCCTAGCCCAAAACATAGCTTTGGCCTAACCCTAACCATAGCCCTAGCCATAGCCATAGCACTACCCCTAGCGCTAGCCCTAGCCGTAACCCTAGCCCTAACCCTAACCCTAACCCTAACCCTAGCCCTAGCCCTAGCCATAGCCCTAACCCTAACTCTAATCCTAACCCTAACCCAAGCCCTAGCCCTAACCCTATCCCTAACCTTAACCCTAGGCCTAGCCCTAACCCTAACCCTAACCCTAGACCTAGCCCTAGACCTAGCCCAAGCCCTAGCCCTAACCCTAACCCTAACCCTAGCCCTAGCCCTAAGCCTAACCCTAACCCTAGCCCTAACCCTAACCCTAACGCTACCCTAGACCTAGCCCTAGCCCTAGCCCTAGCCGTAGCCCTAACCCTAACCCAAGCCCTAGCCTTAGACCTAACCCTAACCCTAAACCTAGCCCTAGCCCTAGCCCTTGCCCTAGCCCTAGCTCTCTCGCCCTAGCCCTAACACTAACCCTAAGCCCAACACTAACCCTACCCTAGACCTAGCCCTACCTAGCCCTAGCCCTAACCCTAACCATAACCCTAACCCTAACCCTAACCCTAGCCCTAGCCCTAGCCCTAGCCCTAGCCCTAACCCTAAACCAGGCCTAACCATAGACCTAGCCTTAGCCCTAGCCCTAGCCCTAGCCCTAACACAAGCCCTAGCCCTAACCCTAAACCTAACCCTAACCCTAACCCTAGCCGTAGCCCTAGCCCTCGCCGTAGCCCTAACCCTAACCCTAACCCTAGCCCTAGACCTAGCCCTAGCCCTAGCCCTAGCCCTAACACTATCCCTAGCCCTAACCCTAACCCTAACCCTAACCCTAACCCTAGCCCTAGCCCTAGGCCTCGCCGTAGCCCTAAGCCTAACCCTAACCGTAGCCCTAGCCCTAACCCTAACCCTAACCCTAACCCTAACCCTAGACCTAGCCCTAGCCCTAGCCCTAACCCTAAACCTAGCCCTAGCCCAAAACATAGCCTTAGGCCTACCCCAACCCTAGACCTAGCCATAGCCCTAGCACTACCCCTATCGCTAGCCCTAACCATAACCCTAATCCTAACCCAAGCCCTAGCCCTAACCCTATCCTTAGCCCTAACCCTAACCCTAACCCTAGCCCTAGCCCTAGCCCTAGCCCTAGCCCTAACCCTAACCCTAACCCTAAACCTAGGACTAGCCTTAGCCCTAACCCTAACCCTAACCCCAGCCCTAGCCCTAGCCATAGCCCTAACCCTAACCCTAATCCTAACCCTAGCACTAGACTTTTCCATAGCCCTAACCCTAACCGTAACCCCAACCCTAAACCTAACCTTAGCCCTAACCCTAACACTAGCCCTAGCCCTAGCACTAGCCCTAACCCTAACACTAACACTAACCCTAGCCCTAACCCTAACCTTTGCCCTAACCCTAACCCTAACCCTAGCTCTAGCCCTAGCCCTAGACCTAGCCCTACCCTAACCATAACCCTAACCCTAACCTAAACATAGCCCTAGCCATAACCCTAACCCTAACCCTAGCCCTAGCACTAGCCCTAACCCTAACCCTAACCGTAGCCCTAGCGCTAACCCTAACCTTATCCCTCACCCTAACCCTAGAACTAGCCCTACTAATAGCCATAGCCATAGCCCTAAAACTAAACCTAACCCTAAACCTAGAGCTAGCCCTAGCCCTACCCCTAAACCTACCACTAACCCTAACCCTAACCCTAGCCTAACACTAGTCGTAGCCCTAGCCCTAGCCCTAACCATAACCCTAACCCTAGCCATAACCCTAACCCTAGCCCTAGCCCTAACCCTAACCCTAACCCTAACCCTAGCACTAGCCCTAGCCCTAGACCTAACCCTAATCCTAGCCCTAGCCCTAACCATAACCCTAACCCTAGACCTAGCCCTAACCCTAAACCAAACCCTAGCCCTAACCCTAACCGTAACCCTAACCCTAGGCATTGCCCTAGCCCTAGCCAAAACCCTAACCCTAGCCCTAGCCCTAGCCCTAGTCCTAGCCATTGCCCTAGCCCTAGCCCTGGCCCTAACCCTAAACCTAAACCTATCCCTAGCCATAGCCCTAGCACTAGGCCTAACCCTAACCCTAGCCCTAGTCCAAGCCCTAGGCCTAACCCTAAACCTAACACTAAACCTAGCCCTAGCCCTGGCCCTAGCCCTAATCATAACCCTAACCCTAAACCAAGCAATAGCCCTAACCCTAACCCTATCCCTAACCCTAACCCTAACCCTAGCCCTAGCCCTAGCCCTAGCCCTAACCCTAACCCTAACCCTAAACCTAGCCCTAGCCCTAACACTAGCCCTAGCCCTAAACCTAACCCTAACCTAGCCCTAGCCCTAGACCTAGCCCTAGCCCTAAACCTAACCCTAACCCCAAACCTAACCCTAGCCCTAACCCTAACCATAACCCTAACCCTAGCCCTAGCCCTAACCATAACCCAAACCCTAGCCCTAACCCTAACCGTAACCCTAACCCTAGACGTAGCCCTAGCCCTAGCCTTAACCCTACCCTCACCCTAGCCCTAGCCCTAGCCCTAGCCCTAGCCATTGTCCTAGCCCTAGCCCTGGCCCTAACCCTAACCCTAAACCTAACCCTAGCCCTAGCCCTAGCCCTAGGCCTAACCCTAACCCTAACCCTATCCCTAGCCCTAGCCCTAGCCCTAGCCCTAACCATAACCCTAAACCTAATCCAAGCCCTAGCCCTAACCCTAACCCTAGCCCTAACCCTAACACTTACCCTAGCCCTAGCCCTAGCCCTAACCCTAACCCTAACCCTAAACCTAGCCCTAGCCCTAACACTAGCCCTAGCCCTAAACCTAACCCTAACCTAGCCCTAGCCCTAGCACTAGCCCTAGCCCTAACCCTAACACTAACCCCAACCCTAACCCTAGCCCTAGCCCTAACCCTAACCCTAACCCTAAACCTAGCCCTAACCCTAATCCTAACCCTAAACCTAACCCTAACCCTAACCCTAAACCTAGCCCTAGCCCTAACCCTAACCCTAACCCTTACCCTAACCCTACCCTAGCCCTAGACATAGCCCTAAACCTAACCCTAATCCTA
>OX463241.1:66830783-66838283 GCA_949820135.1 Sylvilagus floridanus | reverse complement strand
CGTAACCCTAGCCCTAACCCTAACCCTAACCCTAGCCCTAGCCCTAGCCCTAGACCTAGCCCTAGCCCTAGCCCTAACCCTAACACTAACCCTAACCCTAGCCCTAACATTAACCCTAAACCTAACCTAGCCCTAGCTCTAGCCCTAGCCGTAGCCCTAACCCTATCCGTAACCCTAACACTAACTCTAACCCTAGCCATAGCACTAGCCCTAGACCTAGCCCTAGCCCTAACACTAGCCCTAGCCCTAACCCTAACCCTAACCATAACCCTAGCCCTAGCCCTAGCCCTAGCTGTAGCCCTAACCCTAACCTTAGCCCTAGCCCTAACCCTAACCCTAACCCTAACCCTACCCTAACCCTAACCCTAACCCTACCCTAGCCCTAGCCCTAGCCCTAACCCTAACACAAGACCTAGCCCTAGCCCTATCCCTAAACCTAACCCTAGCCCTAGCCCTAACCCTAACCCTAACCCTACCCTAGACCTAGCCCTAGCCCTAGCCCTAGCCCTAACCCTAACCATAACCCTAACCCTAACACTAACCCTAGACCTAGCCCTAGCCCTAGCCCTAACCCTAACCCTAGCCCTAACCATAGACCTAGCCTTAGCCCTTGCCCTAGCCCTAACCCTAACCCTAGCCCTAGCCCTAATCCTAGCCTTAGGCCTAACCCTAACCCTAGCCCTAGCCATAGCCCTAGCACGAGCCCTAGCGCTAGACCTAGCCGTAACCCTAGCCCTAACCCTAACCCTAACCCTAACCCTAGCCCTAGCCCTAGACCTAGACCTAGCCCTAGACCTAGCCCTAGCCCTATCCCTAACCCTAACCCTAACCCTAGCCCTAGCCCTGGCCCTAGCCCTAGCCCTAGACCTAACCCTAACCCTAACCCTAACCCTAGCCCTAGCCCTAACCCTAACCCTAACTGTAGCCCTAGGCCTAGCACTAGCCCTTGCCCTAACCCTAACCCTAACACTAACCGTAAACCTAACCCTAACCCTACCCTAGCCCTAGCCCTAAATCTAGCCCTAGCCCTAACCCTAACCCTAAAACTAACCATAACCCTAGCCCTAACCGTAAACCTAACACTAACCCTACCCTAGCCCTAGCCCTAGATCTAGCCCTAGCCCTAAACCTAACCCTAAAACTAACCATAACCCTAGCCCTAACCCTAACCCTAACCCTAGCCCTAAACCTATCCCTAGCCATAGCCCTAGCCTTTGCCCTAGCCCTAACCCTAACCCTAACCCTAACCCTAGCCCAAACACTAACCCTAACCCTATCATTAGCCCTAGCCCTAGCCCTAGCTCTAGCATTAGCCCTAACCCTAACCCTAACCCTAACCCTAACCCTAGCCGTAACACTAACACTAGCCCTAGCCCTAGCACTAGCCCTAACCCTAACCCTAACCCTAGCCCTTCCCCTAACCCTGACCCTAACCCTAGCTCTAACCCTAACCGTAACCCTAACCCTAACCCTACCCTAGCCCTTGCCTTAGCCCTAAACCTAACCCTAACTGTAACGCTAACCCTAACCCTAACCCTAGCCCTAGCCCTAGCCCTAGCCCTAAACCTAACCCTAACCCTAGCGCTAACACTAACCCTAACCCTAAACCTAGCCCTAGCCCTAGCCCTAAACCTAACCGTAACCCTAACCCTAACCCTAACCTTAGCCCTAACCCTAACACTAGCCCTAGCCCTAGCACTAGCCCTAACCCTAACCCTAACCCTAACCCTAACCCTAGCCCTAGCCCTATCCCTACACCTAGACCTGACCCTAACCCTAACCCTAGCCCTAAAACTAACCCTAACCCTAAACCTAGCCCTAGCCCTAGCCCTACCCCTAGACCTAGCCCTAGCCCTAACCCTAACCGTAACCCCAACCCTAAACCTAACCTTAGCCCTAACCCTAACACTAGCCCTAGCCCTCGCACTAGCCTTAACCCTAACACTAACCCTAAACCTAGCCCTAACCCTAGCCCTTGCCCTAACCCTAAACCTAACTCTAGCCCTAGCCCTAGCCCTAGGCCTAGCCCTAACCCTAACCATAACCCTAACCCTAACCTAAAAATAGCCCTAGCCATAACCCTAACCCTATCCCTAGCCCTAGCGCTAGCCCTAACCCTAACCCTCACCCTAACCCTAGAACTAGCCCTATTAATAGCCCTAGACATAGCCCTAACCCTAACCCTAACACTAACCATAGCCCTAGCCCTAGCCCTAGCCCTAGCCATAACCCTAACCCTAACCCTAGCTCTAGACCTAGCCCTAGCCCTAACCCTAACCCTAATCCTAACCGTAAACCAAGCCCTAGACTAGCCCTAGCCCTAACCCTAACCCTAAACCTAACCCTAACCCTAACCCTAACCATAGCCCTAACCCTAACCCTAAACCTACCCTAGCCCTAGCACTAGCCCTAGTCCTAGCCCTAGCCCTAAACCTAACCATAACCCTAACCCTAACCCTAGCCCTAGCCCTAGCCCTAGCCTTAACCCTAGCCCTCACACTAACCCTAGAACTAGCCCTAACCTAGCCTTAGCCCTAGCCCTAGCCCTAACCCAAACCCTAACCCTAACCCTAACCCTAGCCTTAACTCTAAACCTAAACCTAGCCCTAGCCCTAGCCCTAGCCCTAGCCCTAACCCTAACCCTAATCCTAGCCCTCACCCTAACCCTAGCCCTAGCCCTAACCTAGCCTTAGCCCTAGCCCTAGCCCTAACCCTAACCCTAACCCTAACCCTAGCCCTAACCCTAACCCTAGCCCTAGAACTAGCCCTAGCCCTAACCCTAACCCTAACCCTAGCCCTAGCCCTAACCATAACCCTAACCCTACCCTAGCCCTAAGCATAACCCAAACCCTAGCCCTAACCCTAACCGTAACCCTAAACCTAGCCGTAGCAGTAGCCCTAGCCTTAACCCTAAACCTAACCCTAACCCTAGCCCTAGCCCTAGCCATAGCCCTAGCCATTGCCCTAGCCCTAGCCCTGGCCCTAACCCTAACCCTAAATCTAACCCTAGTCCTAGCCCTAGCCCTAGGCCTAACCCTAACCCTAAACCTAACCCTAGCCCTACCCCTAGCTCTAGCCCTAAACATAACCCTAACCCTAACCCTAGCCCTAAACCTAGCCTTAGGCCTAACCCTAAACCTAGCCCTAGCCATAGCCCTAGCAATAGCCCTAGCGCTAGCCCTAGCCGTAACCCTAGCCCTAACACTAACCCTAACCCTATCCCTAGCCCTAGCCCTAGCCCTAACCCTAGCCCTAACCCTAACCCTAACCCTAACCCTAGCCCTAACATTAACCCTAAACCTACCCTAGCCCTAGCCCTAGTCCTAGCCGTAGCCCTAACCCTATCCGTAACCCTAACACTAACCCTACACTAGCCGTATCCCTAGCCCTAGACCTAGCCCTAGCCCTAACACTAGCCCTAGCCCTAACCCTAACCCTAACCCTAGCCCTAGCCCTAGCCCTAGCTGTAGCCCTAACCCTAACCGTAGCCCTAGCCCTAACCCTAACCTTAACCCTACCCTAACCCTAAACCTAACCCTACCCTAGACCTAGCCCTAGCCCTAGACCTAACACTAACCCAAGCCCTAGCCCTAGCCCTAACCCTAAACCTAACCCTAACCCTAGCCCTAACCCTAACCCTAACCCTACCCTAGACCTAGCCGTAGCCCTAGCCCTAGCCCTAACCCTAACCATAACCCTAAACCTAACCCTAACCCTAGCCCTAGCCCTAGCCCTAGACCTTACCCTAACCCTAGCCCTAACCATAGACCTAGCCTTAGCCCTTGCCCTAGCCCTAGCCCTCACCCTAAACCTAAACCTAAACATAACCCTAGCCCTAGCGCTTGCCCTAGCCCTAGCCCTAGACCTGACCCTAACTCTAACCCTAACCCTAACCCTAGCCCTAGCCATAGCCCTAACCCTAGCACTAACACAAGCCCTAGCCCTAACCCTAACCCTAACCCTAACCGTAGCCCTAGACCTAGCCCTAGCCCTAACCCTAACCCTAACCCAAGCCCTAGCCCTAACCCTAACCCTAACCCTAACCCTAGACCTAGCCATAGCCCTAGCCCTAGCCCTAACACAAGCCCTAGCCCTAACCCTAACCCTAACCCTAACCCTAACCCTAGCCCTAGCCATAGCCATAACGATAACCCTAACCCTAACCCTAACCCTAACCCTAGCCCTAGCCCTCGCCGTAGCCCTAACGCTAACCCTAACCGTAGCCCTAGCACTAACCCTAACCCTAGCCCTATCCCTAACCCTAGCCCTAGCCCTAGCCCTAGCCCTAATCCTAAACCAAGCCCTAGCCCTAATCCTAGCCTTAGGCCTAACCCTAACCATAGCCCTAGCCATAGCCCTAGCAGAGCCCTAGCGTTAGCCCTAGCCGTAACCCTAGCCCTAACCCTAACCCTAACCCTAACCCTAGCCCTAGCCCTAGCCATAGCCCTAACCCTAACCCTAACCCTAACCCAAGCCCTAGCCCTAACCCTAACCCTAACCTTAACCCTAGGCATAGCCCTAACACTAACCCTAACCCTAACCCTAGCCCTAGCCCTAGCCATAGCCCTAGCCCTAACCCTAACCCTAACCCTAGCCCTAGCCCTGGCCCAAGATTTAGCCCTAGCCCTAAACCTAACCCTAACCCTAACCCTCCCATAGCCCTGACCCTAACCCTAACCGTAGCCCTAGCCCTAGCCCTAGGCCTTGCCCTAACCCTAACCCTAACCCTAACTGTAAACCTAACCCTAACCCTACCCTAGCCCTAGCCCTAGATCTAGCACTAGCCCTAACCCTAACCCTAAAACTAACCATAACCCTAGCCCTAACCCTCACCCTAACCCTAGCCCTAAACCTATCCCTAGCCCTAGACCTAGCCCTTGCCCTAGCACTAACCCTAACCCTAACCCTAACCCTAGCCCAAACACTAACCCTAACCCTAGCATTAGCCCTAGCCCTAGCCCTAGATCTAGCACTAGCCCTAACCCTAACCCTAACCCTAACCCTAGCCCTAACACTAACACTAGCCCTAGCCCTAGCACTAGCCCTAACCTTAACCCTAACCCTGGCTCTAGACCTAGCCCTAGCCCTAACCCTAACCCTAATCCTAACCGTAAACCAAGCCCTAGCCTAGCCCTAGCCCTAACCCTAACCCTAAACCTAGCCCTAAACCTAATCCTAACCCTAAACCTAACCCTAACCGTAACCCTAAACCTAGCCCTAGCCCTAGCCCTAACCCTAAACCTAGCCCTAGCCCTAAACCTAGCCTTAGGCCTATCCCTAAACCTAGCCCTAGTCATAGCCCTAGCAATAGCCCTAGCGCTAGCCCTAGCCGTAACCCTAGCCCTAACCCTAACCCTAACCATAGCCCTAGCCCTAGCCCTAGCCCTAGCCCTAGCCCTAACCCTAACCCTAACCCTAACCCTAGCCCTAACATTAAACCTAAACCTACCCTAGCCCTAGCCCTAGTCCTAGCCGTAGCCCTAACCCTATCCGTAACCCTAAAACTAACACTACCCTAGCCGTAGCCCTAGCCCTAGCCCTAGCCCTAGCCCTAACACTAGCCCTAGCTCTAACACTAATCCTAACCCTAGCCCTAGCCCTAGCCCTAGCTGTAGCCCTAACACTAACCGTAGCCCTAGCCCTAACCCTAACCTTAACCCTACCCTAACCCTAAACCTAACCCTACCCTAGACCTAGCCCTAGCCCTAGCCCTAGACCTAACCCTAACCCAAGCCCTAGCCCTAGCCCTAACCCTAAACCTAACCCTAACCCTAGCCCTAACCCTAACCCTACTCTAGACCTAGCCCTAGCCCTAGCCCTAGCCCTAACCCTAACCATAACCCTAACCCTAACCCTAACCCTAGCCCTAGCACTAGCACTAGCCCTTACCCTAACCCTAGCCCTAACCATAGACCTAGCCTTAGCCCTGGCCCTAGCCCTAGCCCTCACCCTAAACCTAAACCTAAACATAACCCTAGCCCTAGCCCTTGCCCTAGCCCTAGCCCTAGACCTGACCCTAACCCTAACCCTAACCCTAACCCTAGCCCTAGCCATAGCCCTAACCCTAGCACTAACACAAGCCCTAGCCCTAACCCTAACCCTAACCCTAACCGTAGCCCTAGACCTAGCCCTAGCCCTAACCCTAACCCTAACCCAAGCCCTAGCCCTAACCCTAACCCTAACCCTAACCCTAGACCTAGCCATAGCCCTAGCCCTAGCCCTAACACAAGCCCTAGCCCTAACCCTAACCCTAACCCTAACCCTAGCCCTAGCCCTAGCCATAGCCCTAACCCTAACCCTAATCCTAACCGTAAACCAAGCCCTAGCCTAGCCCTAGCCCTAACCCTAACCCTAAACCTAACCCTAACCCTAGCCCTAGCCATAGCCCTAGCCCTATACCTAACACAAGCCCTAGCCCTAACCCTAAACCTAGCCCTAGCCCTAGCCCTAGACCTAGCCCTAGTCCTAGACCTAGCCCTAGCCCTAAACCTAACCGTAACCCTAACCCTAACCCTAAGCTTAGCCCTAACCCTAACACTAGCCCTAGCCCTAGCACTAGCCCTAACCCTAACCCTAACCCTAACCCTAGCCCTAGCCCTAGCCCTAGCCCTAGCCCTAGCCCTAACCCTAACCCTAACCCAAGCCCTAGCCCTATCCCTACCCTAGCCCTAGCACTAGCCCCAGTCCTAGTCCTAGCCCTAACCCTAACCCCAGCCCTAGCCCTAGTCCTAGACCTAGCCCTAGCCCTAGTCCAAGACCTAGGCCTAAACCTAAACCTAACCCTAAACCTAGCCCTAGCCCTAGCCCTAGCCCTAGCCCTAATCATAACCCTAACCCTAACCCAAGCAATAGCCCTAACCCTAACCCTAGCCCTAACCCTAACCCTAACCCTAGCCCTAGCCCTAGCCCTAGCCCTAACCCTAACCCTAACCCTAAACCTAGCCCTAGCCCTAACACTAGCCCTAGCCCTAAACCTAACCCTAACCTAGCCCTAGCCCTAGAGCTAGCCCTAGCCCTAAACCTAACCCTAACCCCAAACCTAACCCTAGCCCTAACCCTAACCATAACCCTAACCCTAGCCCTAGCCCTAACAATAACCCAAACCCTAGCCCTAACCCTAACCGTAACCCTAACCCTAGCCGTAGCCCTAGCCCTAGTTTAACCCTACCCTAACCCTAGCCCTAGCCCTAGCCCTAGCCCTAGCCATTGTCCTAGCCCTAGCCCTGGCCCTAACCCTAACCCTAAACCTAACCCTAGCCCTAGCCCTAGCCCTAGGCCTAACCCTAACCCTAACCCTAAACCTAGCCCTAGCCCTAGCCCTAGCCCTAACCATAACCCTAAACCTAATCCAAGCCCTAGCCCTAACCCTAACCCTACCCCTAACCCTAACCCTTACCCTAGCCCTAGCCCTAGCCCTAACCCTAACCCTAACCCTAAACCTAGCCCTAGCCCTAACACTAGCCCTAGCCCTAAACCTAACCCTAACCTAGCCCTAGCCCT
>OX463241.1:66810783-66825783 GCA_949820135.1 Sylvilagus floridanus | reverse complement strand
CCCTAGCCCTAGCCCTAACCCTAACCCTAACCCTAGCCCTAACCCTAATAGTAACCCTAAACCTAACCCTAACCCTAATCCTAAACCTAGCCCTAGCCCTAGGCCTAGCCCTAACCCTAAACCTAGCCCTGGACCTAAACCTAGCCTTAGGCATAACCCTAAACCTAGCCCCAGACATAGCCCAACAATAGCCCTAGCGCTAGCCCTAGCCGTAACCCTAGCCCTAACCCTAACCATAACCCAACCCTAGTCCTAGCCCTAGGCCTAGCCCTAGCCCTAGCCCTAGACCTAAACCTAACCCTAACCCTAACGCTAACCCTAGCCGTACATTAACCGTAACCCTAACCCTAGCCCTAGCCCTACCCTAGCCCTAGCCCTAACACTAGCCCTAGCCCTAACCCTAACCCTAACCCTAACCCTAGCCCTAGCCCTAGCCCTAGCCCTAGCCGTAGCCCTAACCCTAACCTAACTGTAGCCCTAGCCCTAACCCTAACCCTAACCCTAGCACTAGTCCTAGCCCTAGCCCTCGCCGTAGCCCTAACCCTAACCCTAACCCTAACCCTAAACCTAGCCCTAACCTAGCCCTAGCCCTAACACTAGCCCTAGCCCTAACCCTAACCCTAACCCTAGCCCTAGCCCTAGCCCTCGCCGTAGCCCTAAACCTAACCCTAACCGTAGCCCTAGCCCTAACCATAACCCTAACACTAGCCCTAGCCCTAGCCCTAGCGCTAACCCTAACACTAACCCTCACCCTAACCATAGAAATAGCCCTATTAATAGCCCTAGACCTAGCCCTAAAACTAACCCTAAACCTAACCCTTGCCCTAGCCCTAGCCCTAAACCTACCCCTAACCCTAACCCTAACCCTAACCGTAGCCCTAGCCCTAGCCCTAGCCCTAGCCCTAACCCTAACCCTAACCCTAGCTCTAGCACTAGCCCTAGCCCTAACCCTAACCCAAATCCTAACCCTAAACCAAGCCCTAGCCTAGCCCTAGCACTAAACCCAACCCTAAACCTAACCCTAACAAACCCTAGCACTAACCCTAACCCTAACCCTACCCTAGCCCTAGCACTAGCCCTTGTCCTAGCCCTAGCCCTAACCCTAACCGTAACCCTAACACTAACCCTAGCCCTAGCCCTAGCCCTAGCCCTAACCCTTACCCTAACCCTAACCCTAGCCATAACCCTAAACCTAAACCTAGCCCTAGCCCTAGCCCTAGCCCTAACACTAACCCTAACCTTAGCCCTCACCCTAACCCTAGCCCTAGCCCTAACCTAGCCTTAGCCCTAGCCCTAGCCCTATCCCTAACCCTAAACCTAACCCTAGCCCTAACCCTAACCCTAGCCCTAGCCCTAGCCCTAACCCTAACCCTAACCCTAACCCTAGCCCTAACCATAACCCTAACCCTAGCCCTAACCATAACCCTAAACCTAACCCTAGCCGTATCCCTAGCCCTAGACTTAACCCTAACCCTAGCCCTAGCCCTAGCCCTAGCCTTAGCCCTAGCCATTGACCTAGCCCTAGCCCTGGCCCTAACCCTAACCCTAAACCTAACCCTAGCCCTAGCCCTAGCCCTAGGCCTAACCCTAACCCTAACCCTAACCCTAGCCCTAGCCCTAGCCCTAGCCCTTGCCCTAACCATAAGCCTAACCCTAACCCAAGCCCTAGCCCTAACCCTAACCCTAGCCCTAACCCTAAACCTAACCCTAGCCCTACCCCTAGCACTAGCCCTAACCCTAATCCTAACCCTGAACCTAGCCCTAGCCCTAACACTAGCTCTAGCCATAAACCTAACCCTAACCTAGCCCTAGCCCTAGCCCTAGCCCTAGCCCTAGCCCTAACCCTAACACTAACCCCAACCCTAACCCTAGCCCTAGCCCTAACCCTAACACTAACCCTAACCGTAAACCTAGCCCTAACCCTAATCCTAACCCTAAACCTAACCATAACCCTAACCATAAACCTAGCCCTAGCCCTAACCCTAACCCAAATCCTTACCCTAACCCTAGCCCTAGCCCTAGACATAGCCCTAACCTTAACCCTAATCCTAACCCTAACCCAAGCCCTAGCCCTAACCCTAACCCTAACCTTAACCCTAGGCCTATCCCTAACCCTAACCCTAACCCTAACCCTAGACCTAGCCCTAGACCTAGCCCTAGCCCTAGCCCTAACCCTAACCCTAACCCTAGCCCTAGGCCTGGCCCTAGCCCTAGCCCTAGACCTCACCCTAAACCTAACCCTAACCCTAGCCCTAGCCCTAACCCAAACCCTAACCGTAGCTCTAGGCCTAGCCCTAGCCCTTGCCCTAAATCTAACCCTAACACTAACCGTAACCCTAACCCTAACCCTAACCATACCCTAGCCCTAGCCCTAGATCTAGCCCTAGCCCTAACCTTAACCCTAAAACTAACCATAAACCTAGCCCTAAGCCTAAACCTAACCATAGCCCTAAACCTATCCCTAGCCCTCGCCCTAGCCCTAGCCCTATCCCTATCCCTAACCCTAAACCTAACCCTAGAACAAACACTAACCCTAACCCTAGCATTAGCCCTAGCACTTGCCTTATCCCTAGACCCTAATCCTAAACCTAGCCCTAGCCCTAGCCCTAGCCCTAGACCTAAACCTAACCCTAAACCTAGCCCTAGCCCTGACCCTAGACCTAGCCTTGCCCTAACCCTAACCATAACCCTAACCCTAGCCCTAGCCCTAGCCCTAGCCATTGACCTAGCCCTAGCCCTGGCCCTAACCCTAACCCTAAACCTAACCCTAGCCCTAGCCCTAGCCCTAGGCCTAACCCTAACTCTTACCCTAACCCTGGCCCTAGCCCTAGCCCTAGCCCTAGCCCTAACCATAACCCTAATCCTAACACAAGCCCTAGCCCTAACCCTATCCCTAGCCCTAACCCTAACCCTAAACCTAGCCCTAGCCCTAGCCCTAGCCCTAGCCCTAACCCTAACTCTAACCCTAAACGTAGCCCTAGCCCTAGACCTAAACCTAGCCCTAACCTAGCCCTACCCCTAGCCCTAGCCCAAGCCCTAACCCTAACCATGAGCCCAAACCTAACCCTAGCCCTAGCCCTAACCCTAACCCTAAACCTAGCCCTAACCCTAATACTAACCCTAAACCTAACCCTAACCCTAACCCTAAACCTAGCCCTAGCCCTAGCCCCAGCCCTAACCCTAAACCTAGCCCTAGACCTAAACCTAGCCTTAGGCCTAACCCTAAACCTAGCCCCAGCCATAGCCCTAGCAATAGCCCTAGCGCTTGCCCTAGCCGTAACCCTAGCCCTAACCCTAACCCTAACCCTAACCCTAGTCCTAGCCCTAGGCCTAGCCCTAGCCCTAGCCCTAGCCCTAAACCTAACCATAACCCTAACACTAACCCTAGCCGTAACATTAACACTAAACATAAACCTAGCCCTAGCCCTAGC
Organism: Sylvilagus floridanus; assembly: GCA_949820135.1. Lineage (NCBI taxonomy): Eukaryota > Metazoa > Chordata > Mammalia > Lagomorpha > Leporidae > Sylvilagus > Sylvilagus floridanus. The sequence goes on along the minus strand of OX463241.1, from coordinate 66,822,352 downwards.
CCTAGACCTAGCCCTAACACTAGCCCTAGCCCTAACCCTAACCCTAACCCTAACCCTAGCCCTAGCGCTAGCCCTAGCCGTAACCCTAGCCCTAACCCTAACCCTAACCCTAACCCTAGCCCTAGCCCTAGCCCTAGCCGTAGCCCTAACCCTAACCCTAACCGTAGCCCTAGCCCTAACCTTAACCCTAACCCTAACCCTAGACCTTCCCCTACCCCTGACCCTAACCGAAGCTCTAACCCTAACCGTAACCCTAACCCCAACCCTACCCTAGCCCTAGCTCTAGCCCTAACCATAACCCTAACCCTAACCCAAGCCCTAGCCCTAACCCTAACCCTAGTCCTAACCCTAACCCTAACACTAACCCTAACCCTAACCCTAACCCTAGCCTAGCACTAGCTGTAGCACTAGCCCTAGCCCTAACCCTAACCCTAACACTAAGCCTAGCCCTAACCCTAACCCTAGCCCTAGCACTAACCCTAACCCTTACCCTAACCCTAGCCCTAGCCCTATCCCTAGACCTAGCCCTAACTCTAGCCCTAGCCCTAACCCTAACAATAAACCTAACCGTAGCCCTAGCCCTAGCCATAGCCCTAGCCCTAACCCTAACCCTAACCCTAGCTCTAGCCCTAGCCCTACCCCTAACCCTAACCCTAATCCTAACCCTAGGCCTAACACTAACACTAGCCCTAGCCCTAGCACTAGCCCTAACCCTAACCCTAACCCTAACCCTAACCCTAACCCTACACCTTCCCCTAATCCTGACCCTATCCCTAGCTCTAACCCTAACCGTAACCCTAACCCTAACCCTACCCTAGCCCTAGCCCTAGCCCTAGCCCTAAACCTAACCCTAACCGTAACGCTAACCCTAACGCTAACCCTAACCCTAGCCCTAGCCCTATCCCTAGACCTAGCCCTAACCCTAACCCTAATCCTAGCCCTAACACTAACCCTAACCCTGAACCTAGCCCTAGCCCTAGCCCTACACCTAGACCCAGCCCTAGCCCTAACCCTAACCGTAACCCCAACCCTAAACCTAACCTTAGCCCGAACCCTAACACTAGCCCTAGCCCTCGCACTAGCCTTAACCCTAACACTAACCCTAAACCTAGCCCTAACCCTAGCCCTTGCCCTAACCCTAACAATAACTCTAGCCCTAGCCCTAGCCCTAGACCTAGCCCTAACCCTAACCATAACCCTAACCCTAACTTAAAAATAGCCCTAGCCATAACCCTAACACTAACCCTAGCCCTAGCGCTAGCCCTAACCCTAACCCTCACCCTAACCCTAGAACTAGCCCTATTAATAGCCCTAGACATAGCCCTAACCCTAACCCTAACACTAACCGTAGCCCTAGCCCTAGCCCTAGCCCTAGCCCTAACCCTAACCCTAACCCTAGCTCTAGACCTAGCCCTAGCCCTAACCCTAACCCTAATCATAACCGTAAACCAAGCCCTAGACTAGCCCTAGACCTAACCTTAACCCTAAACCTAACCCTAACCCTAACCCTAGCCCTAACCCTAACCCTAAAACTACCCTAGCCCTAGCACTAGCCCTAGTCCTAGCCCTAGCCCTAAACCTAACCGTAACCCTAACCCTAACCCTAGCCATAGCCATAGCCCTAGCATTAACCCTAGCCCTCACACTAACCCTAGAACTAGCCCTAACCTAGCCTTAACCCTAGCCCTAGCCCTAACCCTAAACCTAACCCTAACCCTAGACTTAACCCTAAACGTAAACCTAGCCCTAGCCCTAGCCCCAGCCCTAACCCTAACCCTAACCCTAGCCCTCACCCTAACCCTAGCCCTAGCCCTAACCTAGCCTTAGCCCTAGCCCTAGCCCTAACCCTAACCCTAACCCTAACCCTAGCCCTAACCCTAACCCTAGCCCTAGACCTAACCCTAGCCCTAACCCTAACCCTAACCCTAGCCCTGGCCCTAACCATAACCCTAACCCTAGCCCTAGAACTAACCATTACCCTAACCCTAGCCCTAGCCCTAACCATAACCCAAACCCTAGCCCTAACCCTAACCGTAACCCTAACCCTGGCCGTAGCCCTAGCCCTAGCCTTAACCCTAACCCTAGCCCTAGCCCTAGCCCTAGCCCTAGCCATTGCCCTAGCCCTAGCCCTGGCCCTAACCCTAACACTAAACCTAACCCTAGCCCTAGCCCTAGCCCTAGGCCTAACCCTTACCCTAACCCTATCCCTAGCCCTAGACCTAGCCCTAGCCCTAACCCTAACCGTAGCCCTAACCCTAACCCTAACCCTAGCCCTAGCCCTAGCCCTAGCCCTAACCCTAACCCTAACCCTAAACCTAGCCCTAGCCCTAACACTAGCCCTAGCCCTAAACCTAAACTTAACCTAGCCCTAGCCCTAGCCCTAGCCCTAGCCCTACCCCTAACCCTAACCCCAACCCTAAACCTAGCCCTAGTCCTAACCATAACACTAACCCTAGCCCTAGCCCTAACCATAACCCAAACCCTAGCCCTAACCCAAACCCTAGCCCTAGCCCTAGACCTAGCCCTAGCCATTGCCCTAGCCCTAGCCCTGGCCCTAACCCTAACCCTAAACCTAACCCCAACCCTAACCCTAGCCCTAGCCCTAACCCTAACCCTAACCCTAACCCTAGCCCTAACCCTAATACTAACCCTAACCCTAACCTAACCCTAGCCCTAGATCTAGCCCTAGCCCTTACCCTAACCCTAAAACTAACCATAACCCTAGCCCTAACCCTAACCCTAACCCTAGCCCTAAACCTATCCCTAGCCCTAGCCCTAGCCCTAGCCCTAACCCTAACCCTAACCCTAACACTAGTCCAAACACTAACCCTAAACCTAGCATTAGCCCTAGCCCTAGCCCTAGCCCTAGACCTAGCCCTAACCCTAACCCTAACCCTAACCCTAGGCCTAACACTAACACTAGCCCTAGCCCTAGCACTAGCCCTAACCCTAACCCTAACCCTAACCCTAACCCTAACCCTAGACCATCCCCTAATCCTGACCCTATCCCTAGCTCTAACCCTAACCGTAACCCTAACCCTAACCCTACCCTAGCCCTAGCCCTAGCCCTAGCCCTAAACCTAACCCTAACCGTAACGCTAACCCTAACGCTAACCCTAACCCTAGCCCTAGCCCTATCCCTAGACCTAGCCCTAACTCTAACCCTAATCCTAGCCCTAACACTAACCCTAACCCTAAACCTAGCCCTAGCCCTAGCCCTACACCTAGACCTAGCCCTAGCCCTAACCCTAACCGTAACCCCAACCCTAAACCTAACCTTAGCCCTAACCCTAACACTAGCCCTAGCCCTCGCACTAGCCTTAACCCTAACACTAACCCTAAACCTAGTCCTAGACCTAGCCCTACACCTAGACCTAGCCCTAGCCCTAAACCTAACCGTAACCCCATCCCTAAACCTAAACTTAGCCCTAACCCGAACACTAGCCCTAGCCCTCGCACTAGCCTTAACCCTAACACTAACCCTAAACATAGCCCTAACCCTAGCCCTTGCCCTAACCCTAACCCTAACTCTAGCCCTAGCCCTAGCCCTAGACCTAGCCCTAACCCTAACCATAACCCTAACCCTAACCTAAAAATAGCCCTAGCAATAACCCTAACCCTAACCCTAGCCCTAGCGCTAGCCCTAACCCTAACCCTCACCCTAACCCTAGAACTAGCCCTATTAATAGCCCTAGACATAGCCCTAACCCTAACCCTAACACTAACCGTAGCCCTAGCCCAAGCCCTAGCCCTAGCCATAAACCTAACCCTAACCCTAGCTCTAGACCTAGCCCTAGCCCTAACCCTAACCCTAATCCTAACCGTAAACCAAGCCCTAGCCTAGCCCTAGCCATAACCCTAACCCTAAAGCTAACGCTAACCCTAGCCCTAGCCATAGCCCTAGCCCTAGCCCTAACACAAGCCCTAGCCCTAACCCTATCCCTAACCGTAACCCTAGCCCTAGCCCTAGCCATAGCCCTAACCCTAAACCTAGCCCTAGCCCTAGCCCTAGTCCTAGACCTAGCCCTAGCCCTAAACCTAACCGTAACCCTAACCCTAACCCTAAGCTTAGCCCTAACCCTAACACTAGCCCTAACCCTAGCACTAGCCCTAACCCTAACCCTAACCCTAACCCTAGCCCTAGACCTAGCCCTAGCCCTAGCCCTAGCCCTAGCCCTAACCCTAACCCTAACCCAAGCCCTAGCACTAGTCCTAGCCCTAACCCTAACCCTAAACCTAACCCTAACCCTAGCCCTAACCCTACCCTAGCCCTAGCACTAGCCCCAGTCCTAGTCCTACACTTAACCCTAACCCCAGCCCTAGCCCTAGTCCAAGACCTAGCCCTAGACCTAAACCTAACCGTAACCCTAACCCTAAAACTAACCTTAGCCATAACCCTCACCCTAAACCAAGACCTAGCCCTAGCCCTAGCCCGAAACCTAACCCTAACCCTAGCCCTAGCCCTAGCCCTAGCCCTAGCCCTAACCCTAACCCTAACCCCAACCCTAACCCGAGCCCTAGCCCTAACCCTAACCCTGACAGTAACCTAGCCCTAACCCTAATCCTAACCCTATACCTAACCCTAACCGTAACCCTAAACCTAGCCCTAGCCCTAGCCCTAGCCCTAACCCTAAACCTAGCCCTAGCCCTAAACCTAGCCTTAGGCCTAACCCTAAACCTAGCCCTAGCCATAGCCCTAGCAGTAGCCCTAGCGTTAGCCCTAGCCATAACCCTAACCCTAACCCTAGCCCTAGCGCTAGCCCTAACCCTAACCCTCACCCTAACCCTAGAACTAACCCTATTAATAGCCCTAGACATAGCCCTAAACCTAACACTAACACTAACCGTAGCCCTAGCCCTAGCCCTAGCCCTAGCCCTAACCCTAATCCTAACCGTAAACCAAGCCCTAGCATAGCCCTAGCCCTAACCCTAACCCTAAACCTAACCCTAACCCTAGCCCTAGCCATAGCCCTAGCCCTAGCCCTAGCCCTAACACAAGCCCTAGCCCTAACCCTAACCCTAACCCTAGCCCTGCCCTAGCCATAGCCCTAACCATAACCCTAACCCTAACCCTAACCCTAGCCCTAGCCCTCGCCGTAGCCCTAACGCTAACCATAACCATAGCCCTAGCACTAACCCTAACCCTAGCCCTATCCCTAACCAGCCCTAGCCCTAGCCCTAGCCCTAATCCTAACCCTAGCCCTAGCCCTAATCCTAGCCTTAGGCCTAACCCTAACCCTAGCCCTAGCCATAGCCCTAGCATGAGCCCTAGCGCTAGCCCTAGCCGTAACCCTAGCCCTAACCCTAACCCTAACCCTAACCCTAGCCCTATCCCTAGTCATAGCCCTAACCCAAACCCTAACCCTAACCCAAGCCCTAGCCCTAACCCTAACCCTAACCTTAACCCTAGGCCTAGCCCTAACCCTAACCCTAACCCTAACCCTAGCCCTAGCCCTAGCCCTAGCCCTAACCCTAACCCTAACCCTAGCCCTAGCCCTGGCCCAAGATTTAGCCCTAGCCCTAAACCTAACCCTAACCCTAACCTTCCCTTAGTCCTAACCCTAACCCTACCCTAGCCCTTGCCCTAGCCCTAAACCTAACCCTAACCGTAACGCTAACCCTAACCCTAACCCTAGCCCTAGACCTAGCCCTTGCCCTAAACCTAACCCTAACCCTAGCCCTAACACTAACCCTAACCCTAAACCTAGCCCTAGCCCTAGCCCTAGTCCAAGACATAGCCCTAGCCCTAAACCTAACCGTAACCCTAACCCTAACCCTAACCTTAGCCCTAACCCTAACACTAGCCCTAGCCCTAGCACTAGCCCTAACCCTAACCCTAACCCTAACCCTAGCCCTAGCCCTAGCCCTAGCCCTAGCCCTAGCCCTAGCCGTAACACTAGCCCTAACCCTAACCCAAGCCCTAGTCCTAACCCTAACCCTAAACCTAACCCTAACCCTAGCCCTAACCCTACCATATCCCTAGCACTAGCCCCAGTCCTAGTCCTAGCCCTAAGCCTAAACCCAGCCCTAGCCCTAGTCCTAGACCTAGCCCTAGCCCTAAACCTAACCGTAACCCTAACCCTAAAACTAACCTTAGCCCTAACCCTCACCCTAAACCTAGACCTAGCCCTAGCCTAGCCCGAAACCTAACCCTAACCCTAGCCCTATCCCTAGCCCTAGCCCTAGCTCTAACCCTAACCCTAACCCCAACCCTAACCCTAGCCCTAGCCCTAACCCTAACCCTGACAGTAAACTAGCATAACCCTAATCCTAACCCTAAACATAACCCTAACCGTAACCCTAAACCTAGCCCTAGCCTAGCCCTAGCCCTAAACCTAACCTAGCCCTAGCCCTAAACCTACCTTAGGCCTAACCCTAAACCTAGCCCTAGCCATAGCCCTAGCAGTAGCCCTAGCGTTAGCCCTAGCCATAACCCTAACCCTAACCCTAGCCCTAGCGCTAGCCCTAACCCTAACCCTCACCCTAACCCTAGAACTAGCCCTATTAATAGCCCTAGACATAGCCCTAACCCTAACCCTAACACTAACCGTAGCCCTAGCCCTAGCCCTAGCCCTAGCCCTAACCCTAAACCTAACCCTAACTCTAGACCTAGCCCTAGCCCTAACCCTAACCCTAATCCTAACCGTAAACCAAGCCCTAGCCTAGCGCTAGCCCTAACCCTAACCCTAAACCTAACCCTAACCCTAGCCCTAGCCATAGCCCTACCACTAGCCCTAACACAAGTCCTAGCCCTAACCCTAACCCTAACCCTAGCCCTAGTCCTAGCCATAGCCCTAAACATAACCCTAACCCTAACACTAACCCTAGCCCTAGCCCTCGCCGTAGCCCTAACGCTAACCCTAACCGTAGCCCTAGCACTAACCCTAACCCTAGCCCTAGCCCTAACCCTAGCCCTAGCCCTGGCCCTAGCCCTAATCCTAACCCTAGCCCTAGCCCTAATCCTAGCCTTAGGCCTAACCCTAACCCTAGCCCTAGCCATAGCCCTAGCACGAGCCCTAGCGCTAGTCCTAGCCGTAACCCTAGCCCTAACCCTAACCCTAACCCTAACCCTAGCCCTAGCACTAGCCATAGCCCTAACCCTAACCCTAAACCTAACCCAAGCCCTAGCCCTAACCATAACCCTAACCTTAACCCTAGGCCTAGCCCTAACCCTAACCCTAAACCTTACCCTAGCCCTAGCCCTAGCCCTAGCCCTAGCCCTAACCCTAACCCTAACCCTAGCCCTAGCCCTGGCCCAAGATTTAGCCCTAGCCCTAAACCTAACCCTAACCCTAACCCTCCCCTAGCCCTAACCCTAACCCTAACCGTAGCCCCAGCCCTAGCCCTAGCCCTTGCTCTAACCCTAACCCTAACCCTAACCGAAAACCTAACCCTAACCCTACCCTAGCCATAGCCCTAGATCTAGCCCTAGCCCTAACCCTAACCCTAAAACTAACCATAACCCTAGCCCTAACCCTAACCCTAACCCTAGCCCTAAACCTATCCCTAGCCCTAGCACTAGCCCTTGCCCTAGCACTAACCCTAACCCTAACCCTAACCCTAGCCCAAACACTAACCCTAACCCTATCATTAGCCCTAGCCCTAGCCCTAGCTCTAGCACTAGGCCTAACCCTAACCCTAACCCTAACCCTAGCCCTAACACTAACACTAGCCCTAGCCCTAGCACTAGCCCTAACCTTAACCCTAACCCTAACCCTAACCCTTGCCTTTCCCCTAACCCTGACCCTAACCCTGGCTCTAACCCTAACCGTAACCCTAACCCTAACCCTACCCTAGGCCTTGCCCAAGCCCTAAACCTAACCCTAACCGTAACGCTAACCCTAACCCTAACCCAAGCCCTAGCCCTAGCCTTAGCCCTAAACCTAACCCTAACACTAGCCCTAACACTAACCCTAAACCTAAACCTAGCCCTAGTCCTAGCCCTAGTCCTAGACCTAACCCTAGCCCTAAACCTAACCGTAACCCTAACCCTAACCCTAACCTTAGCCCTAACCCTAACACTAGCCTAGCCCTAGCACTAGCCCTAACCCTAACCCTAACCCTAACCCTAGCCCTAGCCCTAGCCCTAGCCCTAGCCCTAGCCCTAGCCCTAACCCTAACCCTAACCCAAGCCCTAGCACTAGCCGTAGCCCTAACCCTAACCCTAAACCTAACCCTAACCCTAGCCCTAACCCTGCCCTAGCCCTAGCACTAGCCCCAGTCCTAGTCCTAGCCCTAACCCTAACCCTAACCCCAACCCTAACCCTAGCCCTAGCCCTAACCCTAACCCTGACAGTAACCTAGCCCTAACCCTAATCCTAACCCTAAACCTAACCCTAACCGTAACCCTAAACCTAGCCCTAGCCCTAGCCCTAGCCCTAACCCTAAACCTAGCCCTAGCCCTAAACCTAGCCTTAGGCCTAACCCTAAACCTAGCTCTAGCCATAGCCTTAGCAGTAGCCCTAGCGTTAGCCCTAGCCATAAACCTAACCCTAACCCTAGCCCTAGCGCTAGCTCTAACCCTAACCCTCACCCTAACCCTAGAACTAGCCCTATTAATAGCCCTAGACATAGCCCTAACCCTAACCCTAACCCTAGCTCTAGACCTAGCCCTAGCCCTAACCCTAAACCTAATCCTAACCGTAAACAAAGCCCTAGCCTAGCCCTAGACCTAACCCTAACCCTAAACCTAACCCTAACCGTAACCGTAGCCCTAACCCTAACCCTAAACCTAGCCCTAGCCCTAGCCCTAGTCCTAGACCTAGCTCTAGCCCTAACCCTAACCCTAAACCTAACCCTAACCCTAACCCTAGCCATAACCCTAAACCTAAACCTAGCCCTAGCCCTAGCCCTAACACTAACCCTAACCTTAGCCCTCACCCTAACCCTAGCCCTAGCCCTAACCTAGCCTTAGCCCTAGCCCTAGCCCTATCCCTAAACCTAACCATAACCCTAGCCCTAACCCTAACCCTAGCCCTAGCCCTAGCCCTAGCCCTAACAGTAACCCTAACCCAAGCCCTAACCATAAACCTGACCCTAGCCCTAGCCCTAACCATAACCCAAACCCTAGCCCTAACCCTAACCGTAAACCTAACCCTAGCCGTATCTCTACACTTAACCATAACCCTAGCCCTAGCCCTATCCCTAGCACTAGCCATTGCCCTAGCCCTAGCCCTGGCCCTAACCCTAACCCTAAACCTAACACTAGCCCTAGCCCTAGCCCTAGGCCTAACCCTAAACCTAACCCTAACCCTAGCCCTAGCCCTAGCCCTAGCCCTAGCCATAACCATAAGCCTAACCCTAACCCAAGCCCTAGCCCTAACCCTAACCCTAACCCTAACCCTAACCCTAGCCCTACCCCTAGTCCTAGCCCTAACCCTAACCCTAACCCTAAACCTAGCCCTAGCCCTACACTAGCCCTAGCCCTAAACCTAACCCTAACCTAGCCCTAGCCCTAGCCCTAGCCCTAGCCCTAGCCCTAGACCTAGCCCTAGCCCTAACCCTAACCCTAACCCTAGACCTAGCCCTAGCCCTAACCCTAAACCTAACCCAAACCTAACCCTAGCCCTAGCCCTAACCATAACCCTAACCCTAGCCCTAGCCCTAACCATAACCCAAACCCTAGCCTTAACCCTAAGCCTAACCCTAACCCTAGCCCTAGCCATTGCCCTAGCCCTAGCCCTGGCCCTAACCCTAAACCTAAACCTAACCCTAGCCCTAGCCCTAGCACTAGGCCTAACCCTCACCCTAGCCCTAACCCTAGCCATAGCCCAAGCCCTAACCATAACCCTAATCCTAACCCAAGTCCTAGCCCTAACCCTAACCCTAGCCCTAACCCTAACCCTAACCCTAGCCCTAGCCCTAGCCCTAGCCCTAGCCCTAACACTAACCCTAACCCTAAACCTAGCCCTAGCCCTAGCCCTAAACCTAACCCTATTCTAGCCCTACCCCTTGCCCTAGCCCTTGCCCTAACCCTAACCCTAACCCCAACCCTAACCCTAGCACTAGCCCTAACCCTAACCCTAACCCTAGCCCTAACCCTAATACTAACCCTAAACCTAACCCTAACCCTAACCCTAAACCTAGCCCTAGAACTAGCCCTAGCCATAACCCTAGCCCTAGCCCTAGCCCTAGCCCTAACCATAACCCTAACCCTAACCCAAGCCCTAGCCCTAACCCTAACCCTAGCCCTAACCCTAACCCTGGCTCTAGACCTAGCCCTAGCCCTAGCCCTAACCCTAACCCTAACCCAAAACCTAGCCCTAGCCCTAACACTAGCCCTAGACCTAAACCTAAGCCTAACCTAGCCCTAGCCCTAGCCCTAGCCCTAGCCCTAGCCCTAACCCTAAACCTAACTCCAACCCTAACCCTAGTCCTAGCCCTAACCATAACCCTAACCCTAGCCCTAGCCCTAACCATAACCCAAACCCTAGCCCTAACCCTAACCATAACCCTAACCCTAGCCTTTGCCCTAACCCTATCCGTAAACCTAACACTAACCCTAACCCTAGCCCTAGCCCTAGCCATAGCCCTAGACCTAGCCCTAACACTAGCCCTAGCCCTAACCCTAACCCTAACCCTAACCCTAGCCCTAGCCCTAGCTCTAGCCGTAGCCCTAACCCTAACCCTAACCGTAGCCCTAGCCCTAACCCTAACCCTAACTCTAACCCTAACCCTAGACCTTCCCCTACCCCTGACCCTAACCGTAGCTCTAACCCTAACTGTAACCCTAACCCTAATCCTACCCTAGCCCTAGCCTAGCCCTAGCCCTAAACCTAACCCTAACCGTAACGCTAACCCTAACCCTAACCCTAGCCCTAGCCCTAGCCCTAACACTAACCCTAACCTAACCCTAGCACTAACACTAACCCTAACCATAAACCTAGACCTAGCCCTAGCCCTAGCCCTAGCCCTAGACTTAGCCCTAGCTCTAACCCTAACCGTAACCCCAACCCTAAACATAACCTTAGCCCTAACCCTAACACTAGCCCTAGCCCTAGCACTAGCCCTAACCCTAACACTAACCCTAACCCTATCCCTAACCCTAGACCTTGCCCTAACCCTAACCCTAAACCTAGCCCTTGCCCTAGCTCTAGACCTAGCCCTACCCTAACATAAACATAGCCCTAGCCATAACCCTAACCCTAACCCTAGCCCTAGCACTAGCCCTAACCCTAACCCTAACCCTAGCCCTAGCCCTAGCCGCAGCGCTAATCCTAACACTAACCCTCACACTAACCATAGAACTAGCCCTATTAATAGCCCTAGACCTAGCACTAAAACTAACCCTAATCCTAACCCTAGCCCTATTCCTAGCCCTAGGCCTAAACCTACCCCTAACCCTAACCCTAACCCTAACCCTAACCCTAACCCTAACCCTAGCCTAGCACTAGCTGTAGCACTATCCCTAGCCCTAACTCTAACCCTAAACCTAACCCTAACCCTAACCCAAGCCCTAGACCTAGCCATAGCCCTAGCCCTAGCCCTAACACAAGCCCTAGCCCTAACCCTAACCCTATCCCTAACCCTAGCCCTAGCCCTAGCCATAGCCCTAACCATAACCCTAACC
>OX463241.1:66795783-66805783 GCA_949820135.1 Sylvilagus floridanus | reverse complement strand
CCAACACTAAACCTAACCTTAGCCCTAACCCTAACACTAGCCCTAGCCCTCGCACTAGCCTTAACCCTAACACCAACCCTAAACCTAGCCCTAACCCTAGCCCTTGCCCTAACCCTAACCCTAACCCTAGCCCTAGCCCTAGCCCTAGCCCTAGACCTAGCCCTAACCCTAACCATAACACTAACCCTAACCTAAAAATAGCCCTAGCCATAACCCTAACCCGAACCCTAGCCCTAGCGCTAGCCCTAACCCTAACCCTCACCCTAACCCTAGAACTAGCCCTATTAATAGCCCTAGACATAGCACTAACCCTAACCCTAACACTAACCGTAGCCCTAGCCCTAGCCCTAGCCCTAGCCCTAACCCTAACCCTAAACCTAGCTCTAGACCTAGCCCTAGCCCTAACCCTAACCCTAATCCTAACCGTAAACCAAGCCCTAGCCTAGCCCTAGCCCTAACCCTAACCCTAAACCTAACCCTAACCCTAACCCTAGCCCTAACCCTAACCCTAAACCTACCCTAGCCCTAGCACTAGCCCTAGTCCTAGACATAGCCCTAAACCTAACCTTAACCCAAACCCTAACCCTAGCCCTAGCCCTAGCCCTAGCCTTAACCTTAGCCCTCACACTAACCCTAGAACTAGCCCTAACCTAGCCTTAGCCCTAGCACTAGCCCTAACCCTAACCCTAAACCTAACCCTAACCCTAGCCTTAACCCTAAACCTAAACCTAGCCCTAGCCCTAACCCTAACCCTAACCCTAGCCCTAGCACTAACCATAACCCTAACCCTAGCCCTAGCCCTCACCATAACCCAAACCCTAGCCCTAACCCTAACCGTAACCCTAAACCTAGCCGTAGCCCTAGCCCTAGCCTTAACCCTAACCCTAACCCTAACCCTAGCCCTAACCCTAGCCATAGCCCTAGCCATTGCCCTAGCCCTAGCCCTGGCCCTAACCCTAACCCTAAACCTAACCCTAGCCCTAATCCTAGCCCTATCCCTAAACATAACCCTAACCCTAACCCAAGCCCTAGCCCTAACCCTAACCCTAGACCTAACCCTAACCCTAACCCTAGCCCTAGTCCTAGCCCTAGCCCTAACCCTAACCCTAACCCTAAACCTAGCCCTAGCCCTAACACTAGCCCTAGCCCTAAACCTAACCCTAACCTAGCCCTAGCCCTAGCCCTAGCCCTAGCCCTAACCTTAACCCTAACCCCAACCCTAACCCTAGCCCTAGCCCTAACCCTAACCCTGAACCTAAACCTAGCCCTAACCCTAATCCTAACCCTAAACCTAACCCTAACCGTAACCCTAAATCTAGCCCTAGCCCTAGCCCTAGCCCTAACCCTAAACCTAGCCCTAGCCCTAAACCTAGCCTTAGGCCTAACCCTAAACCTAGCCCTATCCATAGCCCTAGCAATAGCCCTAGCGCTAGCCCTAGCCGTAACCCTAGGCCTAACCCTAACCCTAACCCTAGCCTTAGCCCTAGCCCTAGCCCTAGCCCTAGCCTTAGACCTAGCCCAAACCCTAACCGTAACACTAGCCCTAACACTAACCCTAACTCTAAACCTAGCCCTAGCCCTAACGCTAACCGTAACCCTAACCCTAACCTTAGCCCTAACCCTAACACTAGCCCTAGCCCTAGCACTAGCCCTAACCCTAACCCTAACCCTAACTCTAGCCCTAACCCTAGCCCTTGCACTAACCCTAACCCTAACCCTAGCCCTAGCCCTAGCCCTAGACCTAGCCCTAAACCTAACCATAACCCTAACCCTAACCATAGCCCTAGCCCTAACCCTAACCCTAACCCTAGCCCTAGCACTAGCCCTAACCCTAACCCTAACCCTAAACCTAGCCCTAGCCCTAGCCCTAACCCTAACCCTAACCCTCAACCTAAACCTAGACCTACCTCTAGCCCTAACCCTCACTCCTAACCCTAGACGTAGCCCTAGCCCTAGCCCTAACCCTAACCCTAGCCCTAGCCCTAGGTCTAACCCTAACCCTAACACTAGCCCTAGCCCTAGCCCTAGCCCTAACCCTAACCCTAACCCTAGCCGTAGGCTAGCCCTAGACCTAGCCATTGCCCTAGCCCTAGCCCTGGCCCTAAACCTAACCCTAAACCTAACTCTAGCCCTAGCCCTAGCCCTAGGCCTAACCCTAACCCTAACCCTAAACCTAGCCCTAGCCCTAGCCCTAGCCCTAGGCCTAACCTTAACCCTAACCCTAACCCAAGCCCAAGCCCTAACCCTAACCCTAACCATAACACTAGCATTAGCCCTAGCCCAAGCACTAGCCCTAGCCCTAGCCCTAACCCTAACCCTAACCCTAGCCCTAACCCTAGCCCTTCCGCTAACCCTGATCATAACCCTAGCTCTAACCCTAAACGTAACCCTAACCCTAAACCTAGCCCTAGCCCTAGCCCTAGACTTAGAACTAGCCCTAACCCTAATCCTAACCCTAACCCTAACCCTAACCCTAGCCCTAGCCCTAACACTAGCCCTAGCCCTAAACCTAACCCTAACCTAGCCCTAGCGCTAGTCCTAGCCCTAACCCTAACCCTAACCCTAACTCTAGCCCTAACCCTAGCCCTTGCCCTAACCCTAACCCTAACCCTAGCCCTAGCCCTAGACCTAGACCTAGCCCTAACCCTAACCATAACCCTAACCCTAACCATAGCCCTAGCCCTAACCCTAACCCTAACCCTAGCCCTAGCACTAGCCCTAGTCCTAGCCCTAGCCCTAACCCTAACCCTAACCCTTGCTCTAGCCCTAACCCTAACCCTAAACCTAACCCTAACCCTAACCCTACCCTAGCCCTAGCACTAGCCCTAGTCCTAGCCCTAGCCCTAACCCTAACCCCAGCCCTAGCCCTAGCCCTAGACCTAGCCCTAGCCCTAACCCTAACCCTAACCCTACCCTAGGGCTAGCCCTAACCCTAACCCTAACCCTAGCCCTAGACCTAGCCCTAGCCCTAACCCTAACCCTAACCCTACCCTAGGGCTAGCACTAGCCCTAGTCCTAGCCCTAGCCCTAACCCTGACCCTAACCCGAGCCCTAGCCCTAGACCTAGACCTAGACCTGGCCCTAACCCTAACCCTAACCCTAACCCTAGCCCTAACCCTAACCCTAACCCTAGCCCTAGCCCTAGCCCTAACCCTAAAGCTAACACTAGCCCTAGCCCCAACCATAACCCTAACCCTAGCCCGAGCCCTATCCATAACCCAAACCCTAGCCCTAACCCTAACCCTAAACCTACCCCTAGCCATAACCCTAATCCTAGCCCTAAACCTAACACTAACCCTAACCCTAACCCTACCCTAGACCTAGCCCTCGCCCTAGCCCTAACCCTAAACCTAACCCTAAACGTAACCCTAACCCTAACACTAGTCCTAACCCTAATCCTAGCCCTAAACCTAGCCCTAGCCCTAAGCTTAACCCTAACCCTAGCCCTAACACTAACCCTAACCCTAAACCTAGCCCTAGCCCAAGCCCCAGCCCTAACCCTAACACTAGCCCTAGCCCTAGCACTAGCCCTAACCCTAACCCTAACCCTAGCCCTAGCCCTAGCCCTAGCCCTAGCCCTAACCCTAACCCTAACCCAAGCCCTAGCCCTAGCCCTAGCCCTAACCCTAACACTAAACCTAACCCTGACCCTAGCCCTAGCCCTAACCCTACCCTAGCCCTAGCACTAGCCCCAGTCCTAGCCCTAGCCCTAACCCTAACCCCAGCCCTAGCCCTAGTCCTAGACCTAGCCCTAGCCCTAAACCTAACCGTAACCCTAACCCTAAACCTAACCTTAGCCCTAACCCTCACCCTAAACCTAGACCTAGCCCTAGCCCTAGCCCTAACCCTAACCCTAACCCTAGCCCTAGCCCTAGCCCTAGCCCTAACAATAACCCTAAACCTAACCCTAAACCAAGCCCTAGCCCTAGACCTAGCCCTAACACTAACCCTAAACCTAACCCTAACCATAGCCCTAACACTAACCCTAACCCTACCCTTGCCCTAGCAGAAGCCCCAGTCCTAGCCCTAGCCCTAACCCTAACCCCAGCCCTAGCCCTAGACCTAGACATAGCCCTAGCCCTAACCCTAACCCTAATCCTACCCTAGCCCTAACCCTAACCCTAAACCTACCCTAACCCTAAACCTAAACCTAGCCCTAGCCCTAGCCCTAGGCCTAACCCTAACCCTAAACCTAACCCTAGCCCTAACCCTAGCCCTAACCCTAACCCTAGCCCAAACCCTAACGCTAACCCTTGCCCTAGACCTAGCCCAAGCCCTAGGCCTAACCCTAACCCTAACCCTAACCCTAACCCTAGCACTAACACTAACACTAGCCCTAGCCCTAGCCCTAGCCCTTGCCCTAACCCTAACCCTAACCCTAACCCTAACCGTAACCCTAACCCTTATCCTACCCTAGCCCTAGCCCTTGCCCTAACCCTAAGCATAACGCTAGCCCTAACCCTAATCATAAACCTAACCCTAACCCTAGTCCTAGACCTAACACTAGCCCTAGCCCTAACCCTAACCCAAACCCTAGCCCTAGGCTAGACCTAGACATAGCCATTGCCCTAGCCCTAGCCCTGGCCCTAACCCTAACCCTAAACCTAAACCTAGCCATAACCCTAATCCTAGCCCTAAACCTAACCCTAACCCTAACCCTACCCTAGACCTAGCCCTAGCCCTAGCCCTAGCCCTAACCCTAACCCTAACCCTAACCCTAACCCTAACCCTACCCTAGACCTAGCCCTAACCCTAGCCCTAACCCTATCCCTAACCCTAACCCTAACTCTAAACCTAACACTAGTAATAACCCTAATCCTAGCCCTAAACCTAACCCAAACCCTAACATTAACCAAAGCCCTAGCCCTAGCCCTAGCACTAACCCTAACCCTAGACCTAGGCCTAAACCTAGCCTTAGGCCTAACACTAACCCTAGCCCTAGCCATAGCCCTAGCACTAGCCCTAGCGCTAGCGCTAGCCCTAGCCCTAACCCTAAACCTAACCCTAACCCTAGCCTAGCTGTAGCCCTAGCCTTGCCCTAGCCCTCGCCCTAGCCCTTACCCTAACCCTAACCCTAGCCCTAACCCTAACACTAACACTACCCTAGCCCTAGCCCTAGCCCAAGCCCTAGCCTTAGCCCACGCCCTAACCCTATCACTAAGCATAGGCTTAGCCCTAACACTAACCCTAACCCTACCCCTAGCACTAGCCCTAACCCTAACCCTAAGCCTAGCCCTAGCCCTAGCCCTAGCCCTAACCCTAACCCTAACCCTCACCCTAACCCTAGACCTAGCCCTAGCCCTAGCACTAGACCTAGCCCTAAAACTAACCCTAACCCTAACCCTAGCCCTAGACCTAGCCCTAGCCCTAACCCTAAACCTAAACCTAAACCAAGCCCTAGCCCTAACCCTAACCCTAACCCTAACCCTAGCCCTAGCCATAGCCCTAGCCCCAGGACTAACACAAGCCCTAGCCCTAACCCTAACACTAACCCTAACCCTAGCCCTAGCCCTAGGACTAGCCCTAATCCTAAACCTAGCCATAGCCCTAATACTAGCCTTAGGCCTAACCCTAATCATAGCCCTAGCCCTAGCCATAGCCCTAACCCTAAACCTAACCCTAACCCAAGCCCTAGCCCTAACCCTAAACCTAACCTTAACCCTAGGCCTAGCCCTAACCCTAACCCTAGCCCTAGCCCTAGCCCTAGCCCTAGCCCTAACCCTAACCCTAACCCTAGCCCTAGCCCTGGCCCAAGATTTAGCCCTAGCCCTAAACCTAACCCTAACCCTAACCCTCCCCTAGCCCTAACCCAAACCCTAACCGTAGCCCTAGCCCTAGCCCTAGCCCTAGCCCTTGCCCTAACCCTAACCCTAACCCTAACCGTAAACCTAACCCTAACCCTACCCTAGCCCTAGCCCTAGATCTAGCCCTAGCCCTAACCCTAACCCTAAAATTAACCATAACCCTAGCCCTAACCCTAACCCTAACCCTAGCCCTAAACCTATCCCTAGCCCTAGCCCTAGCCCTTGCCCTAGCACTAACCCTAACCCTAACCCTAACCCTAGCCCAAACACTAACCCTAACCCTAGCATTAGCCCTAGCCCTAGCCCTAGCTCTAGCACTAGCCCTAACCCTAACCCTAACCCTAACCCTAACCCTAGCCCTAACACTAACACTAGCCCTAGCCCTAGCACTAGCCCTAATCTTAACCCTAACCCTAACCCTAACCCTAGCCCTTCCCCTAACCCTGACCCTAACCCTAGCTCTAACTCTAACCGTAACCTTAACCCTAACCCTACCCTAGCCCTTGCCCTAGCCCTAAACCTAACCCTAACCGTAACGCTAACCCTAACCCAAGCCCTAGCACTAGCCCTAGCCCTAACCCTAACCCTAGCCGTAGCCCTAGCCCTAGCCCTAGCCCTAACCGTAACCCTAACCCAAGCCCTAGCACTAGCCCTAGCCCTAACCCTAACCCTAAACCTAACCCTAACCCTAGCCCTAACCCTACCCTTGCCCTAGCACTAGCCCCAGTCCTAGACCTAGCCCTAGCCCTAAACCTAACCATAACCCTAACCCTAAAACCAACCTTAGCCCTAACCCTCACCCTAACCCTAGACCTAGCCCTAGCCCTAGCCCTAAACCTAACCCTAAACCTAACCCTAGCCCTAGCCCTAGCCCTAGCCCTAACCCTAACCCTAACCCCAACCCTAACCCTAGCCCTAGCCCTAACCCTAACCCTGACAGTAACCTAGCCCTAACCCTAAACCTAACCCTAACCGTAACCCTAAACCTAGCCCTAGACTTAGCCCTAGCCCTAACCCTAAACCTAGCCCTAGCCCTAAACCTAGCCTTAGGCCTAATCCTAAACCTAGCCCTAGCAATAGCCCTAGCAGTAGCCCTAGCGTTAGCCCTAGCCGTAACCCTAGCCCTAACCCTAATCCTAACCCGAGCCCTAGCCCTAGCCCTAGCCCTAACCCTAACCCTAACCCTAACCCTTACCCTAGCCCTAACATTAACCCTAAACCTACCCTAGGCCTAGCCCTAGCCTTAGCCCTATCCCTATCCGTAAACCTAACACTAACCCTAACCCTAGCCCTAGCCCTAGCCCTAGCCCTAACACTAGCCCTAGCCCTAACCCTAACCCTAACCCTACCCCTAACCCTAGCCCTAGCCCTAGCTGTAGCCCTAACCCTAACCCTAACCGTAGCCCTAGCCCTAAACCTAACCCTAACCCTAACCCTAACCCTACCCTAACCCTAACCCTAACCCTAACCCTAGCCCTAGCCCTAGCCATAGCCCTAACCCTAACCCTAAAACAAACCCTAACCCAAGCCCTAGCCCTAACCCTAACCCTAACCTTAACCCTAGGCCTAGCCCTAACCCTAACCCTAACCCTAACCCTAACCCTAGCCCTAGCCCTGGCCCAAGATTTAGCCCTAGCCCTAAACCTAACCCTAACCCTAACCCTCCCCTAGCCCTTACCCAAACCCTAACCGTAGCCCTAGCCCTAGCCCTAGTCCTTGCCCTAACCCTAACCCTAACCCTAACCATAAACCTAACCCTAACCCTACCCTAGCCCTAGCCCTAGATCTAGCCCTAGCCCTAACCCTAACCCTAAAATTAACCATAACCCTAGCCCTAACCCTAACCCTAACCCTAGCCCTAAACCTATCCCTAGCCCTAGCCCTAGCCCTTGCTCTAGCACTAAACCTAACCCTAACCCTAACCCTAGCCCAAACACTAACCCTAACCCTAGCATTAGCCCTAGCCCTAGCCCTAGCTCTAGCACTAGCCCTAACCCTAACCCTAACCTTAACCCTAGCCCTAACACTAACACTAGCCCTAGCCCTAGCACTAGCCCTAACCTTAACCCTAACCCTAACCCTAACCCTAGCCCTTCCCCTAACCCTGACCCTAACCCTAGCTCTAACTCTAACAGTAACCTTAACCCTAACCCTACCCTAGCCCTTGCCCTAGCCCTAAACCTAACCCTAAACGTAACGCTAACCATAACCCAAGCCCTAGCACTAGCCCTAGCCCTAACCCTAACCCTAGCCGTAGCCCTAGCCCTAGCCCTAGCCCTAGCCCTAACCCTAACCCTAACCCAAGCCCTAGCACTAGCCCTAGCCCTAACCCTAACCCTAAACCTAACCGTAACCCTAGCCCTAACCCTACCCTTGCCCTAGCACTAGCCCCAGTCCTAGACCTAGCCCTAGCACTAAACCTAACCGTAACCCTAACCCTAAAACTAACCTTAGCCCTAACCCTCACCCTAACCCTAAACCTAGCCCTAGCCCTAGCCCTACACCTAACCCTAAACCTAACCCTAGCCCTAGCCCTAGCCCTAGCCCTAACCCTAACCCTAACCCCAACCCTAACCCTAGCCCTAGCCCTAACCCTAACCCTGACAGTAACCTAGCCCTAACCCTAAACCTAACCGTAACCGTAACCCTAAACCTAGCCCTAGACCTAGCCCTAGCCCTAACCCTAAACCTAGCCCTAGCCCTAAACCTAGCCTTAGGCCTAATCCTAAACCTAGCCCTAGCCATAGCCCTAGCAGTAGCCCTAGCGTTAGCCCTAGCCGTAACCCTAGCCCTAACCCTAATCCTAACCCGAGCCCTAGCCCTAGCCCTAGCCCTAACCCTAACCCTAACCCTAACCCTTACCCTAGCCCTAACATTAACCCTAAACCTACCCTAGACCTAGCCTTAGCCCTATCCCTATCCGTAACCCTAACACTAACCCTAACCCTAGCCCTAGCCCTAGCCCTAGCCCTAACACTAGCCCTAGCCCTAACCCTAACCCTAACCCTACCCCTAAACCTAGCCCTAGCCCTAGCTGTAGCCCTAACCCTAACACTAACCGTAGCCCTAGCCCTAACCCTAACCCTAACCCAAACCCTACCCTAACCCTAACCCTAACCCTAGCCCCAGCGCTAGCCATAGCCCTAACCCTAACCCTAAAACAAACCCTAACCCAAGCCCTAGCCCTAACCCTAACCCTAACCTTAACCCTAGGCCTAGCCCTAACCCTAACCCTAACCCTAACCATAGCCCTAGCCCAGCCCTAGCCCTAGCCCTAACCCTAACCCTAACCCTAGCCCTAGCCCTGGCCCAAGGTTTAGCCCTAGCCCTAAAACTAACCCTAACCCTAACCCTCCCCTAGCCCTAACCCTAGCCCTAACCGTAGCCCTAGCCCTAGCCCTAGCCCTAGCCCTTGCCCTAACCCTAACCCTAACCCTAACCGTAACCCTAACCCTAACCCTACCCTAGCCCTAGCCCTAGATCTAGCCCTAGCCCTAAACCTAACCCTAAAACTAACCATAACCCTAGCCCTAACCCTAACCCTAACCCTAGCCCTAAACCTATCCCTAGACCTAGCCCTAGCCCTAGCTCTAGCCCTAGCCCTAACCCTAACCCTAACCCTAACCCTAGCCCTAACACTAACACTAGCCCTAGCCCTTGCACTAGCAGTAACCCTAACCCTAACCCTAGACCTAGCCCTAACAGTAAACCTAAACCTAACCCTAACCCTAGCCCTATTACTAACCCTAACGCTACCCTAGCCCTAGCACCAGCCTCAGTCCTAGCCCTAGCCCTAACCCTAACCCCCGCCCTAGCCCTAGACCTAGACCTAGCCCTAGCCCTAGCCCTAACCCTAACACTAAACCTACCCTAACCCTAAACCTAACCCTAGCCCTAGCCCTAGCCCTAGGCCTAACCCTAACCCTAACGCTAACCCTAGCCCTAACCCTAGCCATAACCCTAACCCTAGCCCTAACCCTAACGCTAACCCTAGCCCTAGACCTAGCCCTAGCCCTAGGCCTAACCCTAACCCTAACCCTAACCCTAGCCCTAACCCTAACCCTAACCCTAACCCTTACCCTTACCCTACCCTAGCCCTAGCCCTAGCCCTTGCCCTAACCCTAACCATAACCCTAGCCCTAACCCTAACCATAAACCTAACCCTAACACAAGCCCTAGCCCTAACACTAACCCTA
>OX463241.1:66783283-66788283 GCA_949820135.1 Sylvilagus floridanus | reverse complement strand
AACCCTAGCTCTAACCCTAAACGTAACCCTAACCCTAAACCTAGCCCTAGCCCTAGCCCTAGACTTAGAACTAGCCCTAACCATAATCCTAACCCTAACCCTAACCCTAACCCTAGCCCTAGCCCTAACACTAGCCCTAGCCCTAAACCTAACCCTAACCTAGCCCTAGCCCTAGTCCTAGCCCTAACCCTAACCTTAGCCCTAACTCTAACACTAGCCCTAGCCCTAGCCCTAGCCCTAGCCCTAACCCTAACCCTAACCCTAACTCTAGCCCTAACCCTAGCCCTTGCCCTAACCCTAACCCTAACCCTAGCCCTAGCCCTAGCCCTAGCCCTAGCCCTAACCCTCACCATAACCCTAACCCTAACCATAGCCCTAGCCCTAACCCTAACCCTAACCCTAACCCTAACCCTAGCCCTAGCACTAGCCCTAGCCCTAGCCCTAGCCCTAACCCTAACCCTAACCCTTGCTCTAGCCCTAACCCTAACCCTAAACCTAACCCTAACCCTAACCCTACCCTAGCCCTAGCACTAGCCCTAGTCCTAGCCCTTGCCCTAACCCTAACCCCAGCCCTAGCCCAAGCCCTAGACCTAGCCCTAGCCCTAACCCTAACCCTAACCCTACCCTAGCCCTAGCACTAGCCCTAGTCCTAGCCCTAGCCCTAACCCTAACCGAGCTGTAGCCCTAGACCTAGACCTGGCCCTAACCCTAACCCTAACCCTAACCCTAGCCCTAACCCTAACCCTAACCCTAGCCCGAGCCCTATCCATAACCCAAACCCTAGCCCTAACCCTAACCCTAAACCTAACCCTAGCCATAACCCTAATCCTAGCCCTAAACCTAACCCTAACCCTAACCCTAACCCTACCCTAGACCTAGCCCTTGCCCTAGCCCTAACCCTAACCCTAACCCTAAACGTAACCCTAACCCTAACACTAGTCCTAACCCTAATCCTAGCCCTAAACCTAGCCCTAGCCCTAAGCTTAACCCTAACCCTAGCCCTAACACTAACCCTAACCCTAAACCTAGCCCTAGCCCAAGCCCTAGTCCTAGACCTAGCCCTAGCCCTAAACCTAACCGTAACCCTAACCCTAACCTTAGCCCTAACCCTAACACTAGCCCTAGCCCTAGCACTAGCCCTAACCCTAACCCTAACCCTAGCCCTAGCCCTAGCCCTAGCCATAGCCCTAACCCTAACCCTAACCCAAGCCCTAGCCCTAGCCCTAGCCCTAACACTAACACTAAACCTAACCCTGACCCTAGCCCTAGCCCTAACCCTACCCTAGCCCTAGTACTAGCCCCAGTCCTAGCCCTAGCCCTAACCCTAACCCCAGCCCTAGCCCTAGTCCTAGACCTAGCCCTAGCCCTAAACCTAAACGTAACCCTAACCCTAAACCTAACCTTAGCCCTAACCCTAACGCTAACTCTTGCCCTAGACCTAGCCCAAGCCCTAGGCCTAACCCTAACAC
The DNA here is from genome assembly GCA_949820135.1 of Sylvilagus floridanus. Lineage (NCBI taxonomy): Eukaryota > Metazoa > Chordata > Mammalia > Lagomorpha > Leporidae > Sylvilagus > Sylvilagus floridanus. The sequence continues at coordinate 66,786,814 of OX463241.1, read as the reverse complement.
TAACCCTAACCCTAACCCTAGCACTAACACTAACACTAGCCCTAGCCCTAGCCCTAGCCCTTGCCCTAACCCTAACCCTAACCCTAACCGTAACCCTAACCCTTATCCTACCCTAGCCCTAGCCCTTGCCCTAACCCTAAGCATAACCCTAGCCCTAACCCTAATCATAAACCTAACCCTAACCCTAGTCCTAGACCTAACACTAGCCCTAGCCCTAACCCTAACCCAAACCCTAGCCCTAGGCTAGACCTAGACCTAGCCATTGCCCTAGCCCTAGCCCTGGCCCTAACCCTAACCCTAAACCTAACCCTAGCCATAACCCTAATCCTAGCCCTAAACCTAACCCTAACCCTAACCCTACCCTAGACCTAGCCCTAGCCCTAGCCCTAGCCCTAACCCTAACCCTAACCCTAACCATACCCTAGACCTAGCCCTAACGCTAGCCCTAACCCTAACCCTAACCCTAACCCTAACTCTAAACCTAACACTAGTAATAACCCTAATCCTAGCCCTAAACCTAACCCAAACCCTAACATTAACCAAAGCCCTAGCCCTAGCCCTAGCACTAATCCTAACCCTAGTCCTAGGCCTAAACCTAGCCTTAGGCCTAACACTAACCCTAGCCCTAGCCATAGCCCTAGCACTAGCCCTAGCGCTAGCCCTAGCCCTAACCCTAAACCTAACCCTAACCCTAGCCTAGCTGTAGCCCTAGCCTTGCCCTAGCCCTCGCCCTAGCCCTTACCCTAACCCTAACCCTAGCCCTAACCCTAACCCTAACACTACCCTAGCCCTAGCCCTAGCCCAAGCCCTAGCCTTAGCCCACGCCCTAACCCTATCACTAAGCATAGGCCTAGCCCTAACCCTAGCCCTAACCCTAACCCTAACCCTAACCCTAACTCTAAACCTAACACTAGTAATAACCCTAATCCTAGCCCTAAACCTAACCCAAACCCTAACATTAACCAAAGCCCTAGCCCTAGCCCTAGCACTAATCCTAACCCTAGTCCTAGGCCTAAACCTAGCCTTAGGCCTAACACTAACCCTAGCCCTAGCCATAGCCCTAGCACTAGCCCTAGCGCTAGCCCTAGCCCTAACCCTAAACCTAACCCTAACCCTAGCCTAGCTGTAGCCCTAGCCTTGCCCTAGCCCTCGCCCTAGCCCTTACCCTAACCCTAACCCTAGCCCTAACCCTAACCCTAACACTACCCTAGCCCTAGCCCTAGCCCAAGCCCTAGCCTTAGCCCACGCCCTAACCCTATCACTAAGCATCGGCCTAGCCCTAACCCTAACCCTAACCCTACCCCTAGCACTAGCCCTAACCCTAACCCTAAGCCTAGCCCTAGCCTAGCCCTAGCCCTAACCCTAACCCTAACCCTCACCCTAACCCTAGACCTAGCCCTAGCCCTAGCACTAGACCTAGCCCTAAAACTAACCCTAACCCTAACCCTAGCCCTAGCCCTAGCCCTAAACCTACCCCTAACCCTAACCCTAACCCTAACCCTAACCCTAACCCTAGCCTAGCAGTAACCGTAGCACTAGCCCTAGCCCTAACCCTAACCAAAACCCTAACTCTAGCCCTAACCTAGCCCTAGACCTAGCCCTAACTCTAGCCCTAGCCCTAACCCTAACCCTAACCCTAAACTTAGCCCTAGCCCTAGCCCTAGCCCTAGCCCTAACCCTAACCCTAACCCTAGACCTAGCCCTAGCCCTAGCCCTAACCCTAATCCTAACCCTAACCCTGACCCAAGCCCTAGCCCTAGCCTTAGCCCTAACCCTAACCCTAAACCTAACCCTAAACTTAGCCCTAGCCCTAGCCCTAACCCTAGCCCTTGCCCTAACCCTAACCCTAACCCTAGCCCTAGCCCTAGCCCTAGACCTAGCCCTAACCCTAACCATAACCCTAACCCTAAACATAGCCCTAGCCCTAACCCTAACCCTAACCCTAGCCCTAGCACTAGCCCTAACACTAACCCTAACCCTAGACCTAGCCCTAGCCCTAGCCCTAACCCTAACCCTAACCCTCAACCTAACCCTAGAACTAGCTCTAGCCCTAACCCTCACCCTAACCCTAGACGTAGCCCTAGCCCTAGCCCTAACCCTAACCCTAGCACTAGCCCTAACCCAACCCTAACCCTACCCTAGCCCTAGCCCTAGCCCAAGCCTTATCCCTAAAGCTAACCCTAGCCCTAGCCCTAACCATAACCCTAACCCTAGCCCGAGCCCTATCCATAACCTAAACCCTAGCCCTAGCCCTAACGCTAGCCCTAGCGCTAACCCTAACCCTAACACTAGCCCTAGGCTAGACCTAGACCTAGCCATTGCCCTAGCCCTAGCCCTGGCCCTAACCCTAACCGTAACCTTAGCCCTAGCCCTAGCCCTAGCCCTAGCCCTAACCCTAACCCTAACCCTTGCTCTAGCCCTAACCCTAACCCTAACCCTAAACCTAGCCCTAACCCTAACCCTACCCTAGCCCTAGCACTAGCCCTAGTCCTAGCCCTAGCCCTAACCCTAACCCCAGCCCTAGCCCTAGCCCTAGACCTATCCCTAGCACTAACCCTAACCATAACCCTACCCTAGCCCTAGCACTAGCCCTAGTCCTAGCCCTAGCCCTAACCCTAACCCGAGCCCTAGCCCTAGACCTAGACCTGGCCCTAACCCTAACCCTAACCCTAACCCTAGCCCTAACCCTAAACCTAACCCTAGCCCTAGCCCTAGCCCTAACCCTAAAGCTAACACTAGCCCTAGCCCTAACCATAACCCTAACCCTAGCCCGAGCCCTATCCACAACCCAAACCCTAGCCCTAACCCTAACCCTAAACCTAACACTAGCCATAACCCTAATCCTAGCCCTAAACCTAACCCTAACCCTAACCCTAACCCTACCCTAGACCTAGCCCTCGCCCTAGCCCTAACCCTAACCCTAACCCTAACCCAAAACGTAACCCTAACCCTAACACTAGTCCTAACCCTAATCCTAGCCCTAAACCTAGCCCTAGCCCTAAGCTTAACCCTAACCCTAGCCCTAACACTAACCCTAACCCTAAACCTAGCCCTAGCCCAAGCCCTAGTCCTAGACCTAGCCCTAGCCCTAAACCTAACCGTAAACCTAACCCTAACCTTAGCCCTAACCCTAACACTATCCCTAGCCCTAGCACTAGCCCTAACCCTAACCCTAACCCTAGCCCTAGCCCTAGCCCTAGCCCTAGCCCTAACCCTAACCCTAACCCAAGCCCTAGCCCTAGCCCTAGCCCTAACCCTAACACTAAACCTAACCCTAACCCTAGCCCTAGCCCTAACCCTACCCTAGCCCTAGCACTAGCCCCAGTCCTAGCCCTAGCCCTAACCCTAAAACCCAGCCCTAGCCATAGTCCTAGACCTAGCCCTAGCCCTAAACCTAACCGTAACCCTAACCCTAAACCTAACCTTAGCCCTAACCCTCACCCTAACCCTAGACCTAGCCCTAGCCCTAGCCCTAACCCTAACCCTAACCCTAGCCCTAGCCCTAGCCCTAGCCCTAGCCCTAACCCTAAC
>OX463241.1:66760783-66773283 GCA_949820135.1 Sylvilagus floridanus | reverse complement strand
ATCCATAGCCCTAGCCCTAGCCCTAGCACTAACCCTAACCCTAGACCTAGGCCTAAACCTAGCCTTAGGCCTAACCCTAACCCTAAAACTAACCATAATCCTAGCCCTAACCCTAACCCTAACCCTAGCCCTAAAGCTATCCCTGGCCCTAGCCCTAGCCCTAGCCCTAGCCCTAACCCTAACCTTAACCCTAACCCTAGCCCAAACACTAACCCTAACACTAGCATTAGCCCTAGCCCAAGCCCTAGCCCTAGCCCTAGCCCTAACCCTAACCCTAAACCTAACCCTAGCCCTAACACTAACACTAGCCCTAGCCCTAGCACTAGCCCTAACCCTAACCCTAACCCTAACCCTAGCATTTCCGCTAACCCTGACCTAACCCTAGCTCTAACCCTAAACGTAACCCTAACCCTAACACTACCCTAGCCCTAGCCGTAGCCCTAACCCTAACCCTAACCGTAACGCTAACCCTAACCCTAACCCTAACCCTAGCCCTAGCCCTAGCCCTAGCCTTAGACCTAGCCCTAACCCTAACCCTAACACTAGCCCTAACACTAAACCTAACACTAAACCTAGCCCTAGCCCTAACCCTATCCGTAACCCTAACCCTAACCCTAAACTTAGCCCTAACCCTAACACTAGCCCTAGCCCTAGCACTAGCCCTAACCCTAACCCTAACACTAATCTAGCCCTAACCCTAGCCCTTGCCATAACCCTAAACCTAACCCTAGCCCTAGCCCTAGCCCTAGACCTAGCCCTAACCCTAACGATAACCCTAACCCTAAAAATAGCCCTAGCCCTAACCATAACCCTAACCCTAGCCCTAGCACTAGCCCTAACCCTAACCCTAACCCTAGACCTAGCCCTAGCCCTAGCCCTAAACCTAACCCTCAACCTAACCCTAGACCTAGCTCTAGCCCTAACACACCCCCTAACCCTAGACGTAGCCCTAGCCCTAGCCCTAAACCTAACCCTAGCCCTAGCACTAGGCCTAACCCTAACACTAACCCTAACACTAGCCCTAGCCCTAGCCCAAGCCCTAACCATAACCCTAAACCTAATCCAACCCCTAGCCCTAACACTAACCCTAACCCTAAACCTAACCCTAACCCTAGTCCTAGACCTAGCGCTAGCCCTAGGCCTAACCCTAGCCCTAACCCTAACCCTAACTCTAGCCCTAGCCCTAACACTAGCCCTAGCCCTAAACCTAACCCTAACCTAGCCCTAGCCCTAGTCCTAGCCCTAGCCCTAACCCTAACCCTAACCCTAGCCCTAACCCTAACCCTAACAGTAACCCTAACCCTTATCCTACCCTAGCCCTAGCCCTAGCCCTTGCCCTAACCCTAAGCATAACCCTAGCCCTAACCCTAACCCTAACCGTAACCCTAACCCTAAACCTAAACCTAGCCCTAGCCCTAGCCCTAGGCCTAACCCTAACCCTAACCCTAACCCTAAACCTAAACCTAGCCCTAGCCCTAGCCCTAGGCCTAACCCTAAACCTAACCCTTACCCTAGCCTTAACCCTAGACCTAACCCTAACCCTAGCCCTAACCCTAACGCTAACCCTTGCCCTAGACCTAGCCCAAGCCCTAGGCCTAACCCTAACCCTAACCCTAACCCTAACCCTAACCCTAGCCCTAACACTAACACTAGCCCTAACCCTAACCCTAGCACTAACACTAACACTAGCCCTAGCCCTAGCCCTTGCCCTAGCACTAGCCATAACCCTAACCCTAACCCTAACTCTAGCCCTAACCCTAGCCCTTGCCCTAACCCTAAACCTAACCCTAGCCCTAGCCCTAGACCTAGCCCTAACCCTAACCATAACCCTAACCCTAAAAATAGCCCTAGCCCTAACCCTAACCCTAACCCTAGCCCTAGCACTAGCCCTAACCCTAACCCTAACCATAGACCTAGCCCTAGCCCTAGCCCTAAACCTAACCCTCAACCTAACCCTAGACCTAGCTCTAGCCCTAACACACACCCTAACCCTAGCCCTAGCCCTATCCCAAGCCCTAGGCCTAGCCCACGCCCTAACCCTAACACTAAGCATAGGCCTAGCCCTAACCCTAACCCTAACCCTACCCCTAGCACTAGCCCTAACCATAACCCTAAGCCTAGCCCTAGCCCTAGACCTAGCCCTAACCCTAACCCTAACCGTCACCCTAAACCTAGACCGAGCCCTAGCCCTAGCACTAGACCTAGCCCTAAAACTAACCCTAACCCTAACCCTAGCCCTAGCCCTAGCCCTAAACCTACCCCTAACCCTAACCCTAACCCTAAGCCTAACGCTAACCCTAGCCTAGCACTAACCGTAGCACTAGCCCTAGCCCTAACCCTATCCTTAACCCTAACACTAGCCCTAGCCTAGCCCTAGACCTAGCCCTAACTCTAGCCCCAGCCCTAACCCTAACCCTAACCCTAACCTTAGCCCTAGCCCTAGCCCTAGCCCTAGCCCTAACCCTAACCCTAACCCTAGACCTAGCCCTAGCCCTAGCCCTAACCCTAATCCTAACCCTAACCCTGACCCAAGCCCTAGCCCTAGCCTTAGCCCTAACCCTAACCCTAAACCTAACCCTAAACTTAGCCCTAGCGCTAGCCCTAGCCCTTGCCCTAACCCTAACCCTAACCCTAGCCCTAGCCCTAGCCTTAGCCCTAACCCTAATCCTAACCCTAACCCTAACCCAAGCCCTAGCCCTAGCCTTAGCCCTAACCCTAACCCTAAACCTAACCCTAACCCTAGCCTTAACCCTAACCCTAACCGTACCCTAGCCCTAGCACTAGCCCTAGTCCTAGCCCTAGCCCTAACCCTAACCCCAGCCCTAGCCCTAGCCCTAGACCTAGCCCTAGCCCTAACCCTAACCCTAACCCTAACCCAACCCTAGCCCTTGCACTAGCCCTAGTCCTAGCCCTAGCCCTAACCCTAACCCCAGCCCTAGCCCTAGACCTAGACCTGGCCCTAAACCTAACCCTAACCCTAACCCTAACCCTAGCCCTAACCCTAACCGTAACCCTAGCCCTAGACCTAAACATAGCCTTAGCCCTAGCCCTAACCCTAGCCCTAGCCATAGCCCTAGCACTAGCCCTAAACCTACCCTAACCCTAGCCCTAACCCTAACCCTAACCCTACCCTAGCCCTAGTACTAGCCCTAGTCCTAGCCCTAGCCCTAGCCCTAACCCTAACCCCAGCCCTAGCCCTAGACCTAGACCTAGCCCTAGCCCAAACCCTAACCCTAAACCTACCCTAGCCCTAGCACTAGACCTAGTCCTAGCCCTAGCCCTAAACCTAACCCCAACCCTAGCCCTAACCCTACCATAGCCCTAGCCCTAGCCCTAACCCTAACCCTAACCCTAACCCTAGCCCTAGCCCTAACCATAACCCAAACCCTAGCCCTAGCCCTAACCATAACCCAAACCCTAGCCCTAACCATGACCGTAACCCTAACCCTAGCCCTAGCCCTAGCCCTAGCCCTAACCCTAACCCTAACCCTAGCCCTAGGCAAGCCCTAGACCTAGCCATTGCCCTAGCCCTAGCCCTGGCCCTAACCCTAACCCTAACCCTAACCCTAGCCCTAGCACTAGCCCTAGCCCTAGCCCTAGCCCTAGCCCTAACCATAAGCCTAATCCTAAACCAAGCCCTAGCCCTAACCCTAACCCTAGCCCTAACCCTAACGCTAACCCTAGCCCTAGACCTAGCCCTAGCCCTAGGCCTAACCCTAACCCTAATCCTAACTCTAGCCCTAGCCCTAACACTAGCCCTAGCCCTACCTAACCCTAACCTAGCCCTAGCCCTAGCCCTAGCCCTAACCCTAACCATAACCCCAACACTAACCCTAGCCATAGCCCTAACCCTAACCCTAAACCTAACCCTAGCCATAACCCTAATCCTAGACCTAAACCTAACTCTAACCCTAACCCTAACCATAACCCTAACCCTAACACTACCCTAGACCTAGCCCTAGCCCTAGCCCTAACCCTAACCCTAACCCTAACCCTGACACTAGTCCTAACACTAAACCTAGGGCTAAACCTAACCCTAACCCTAACAATAACCATAGCCCTAGCCCTAGCCCTAGCACTAACCCTAACCCTAGACCTAGGCCTAAACCTAGCCTTAGGCCTAACCCTAACCCTAAAACTAACCATAACCCTAGCCCTAACCCTAACCCTAACCCTAGCCCTAAACCTATCCCTGGCCCTAGACCTAGCCCTAGCCCTAGCCCTAACCCTATCCCTAACCCTAACCCTAGCCCAAACACTAACCCTAACACTAGCATTAGCCCTAGCCCAAGCCCTAGCCCTAGCCCTAGCCCTAACCCTAACCCTAACCCTAACACTAGCCCTAACACTAACACTAGCCCTAGCCATAGCACTAGCCCTAACCCTAACCCTAACCCTAGCCCTTCCGCTAACCCTGACCCTAACCCTAGCTCTAACCCTAAACGTAACCCTAACCCTAACACTACCCTAGCCCTAGCCGTAGCCCTAACCCTAACCCTAACCGTAACCCTAACCCTAACCCTAACCTTAGCCCTAACCCTAACACTAGCCCTAGCCCTAGCACTAGCCCTAACCCTAACCCTAACCCTAACTCTAGCCCTAACAATAGCCCTTGCCCTAACCCTAACCCTAACCCTAGCCCTAGCCCTAGCCCTAGACCTAGCCCTAACCCTTACCATAACCCTAACCCTAACCATAGCCCTAGCCCTAACCCTAACCCTAACCCTAGCCCTAGCACTAGCCCTAACCCTAACCCTAACCCTAGACCTAGCGCTAGCCCTAGCCCTAAACCTAACCCTCAACCTAACCCTAGACCTAGCTCTATCCCTAACAAACACCCTAACCCTAGACGTAGCCCTAGCCCTAGCCCTAACCCTAACCCTAGCCCTAGCCCTAGGCCTAACCCTAACCCTAACCCTAACAATAGCCCTAGCCCTAGACCTAACCATAACCCTAACCCTAATCCAACCCCTAGCCCTAACACTAACCCTAGCCCTAAACCTAACCCTAACCCTAGTCCTAGACCTAGCGCTAGCCCTAGGCCTAACCCTAACCCTAACCCTAACCCTAACCCTAGCCCTAGCCCTAACACTAGCCCTAGCCCTAAACCTAACCCTAACCTGGCCCTAGCCCTAGTCCTAGCCCTAGCCCTAACCCTAACCCTAACCCTAGCCCTAACCCTAGCCCTAACACTAACACTAGCCCTAGCCCTAGCCCTAGCCCTTGCCCTAACCCTAACCCTAACCCTAACCGTAACCCTAACCCTTATCCTACCCTATCCCTAGCCCTAGCCCTTGCCCTAACCCTAAGCATAACCCTAGCCCTAACCCTAACCATAAACCTAACCCTAACCCTAAACCTAACCCTAGCCCTAGCCCTAGCCCTAGGCCTAACCCTAACCCTAACCCTAAACCTAAACCTAGCCCTAGCCCTAGCCCTAGGTCTAACCCTAAACCTAACCCTTACCCTAGCCCTAACCCTAGCCCTAACCCTAACCCTAGCCCTAACCCTAACGCTAACCCTTGCCCTAGACCTAACCCTTACCCTAGCCCTAACCCTAACCCTAACCCTAACCCTAACCCTAGCCCTAACACTAACACTAGCCCTAGCCCTAGCCATAGCCCTTGCCCTAACCCTAAGCCTAACCCTAACCGTAACCCTAACCCTTATCCTACCCTAGGCCTAGCCCTAGCCCTTGTCCTAACCCTAAGCATAACCCTAGCCCTAACCCTAACCATAAACCTAACCCTAACCCTAGCCCTAGACCTAACACTAGCCCTAGCCCTAACCCTAACCCTAACCCTAGCCCTAGGCTAGCCCTAGACCTAGCCATTGCCCTAGCCCTAGCCCTGGCCCTAACCCTAACCCTAAACCTAACCCTAGCCATAACCCTAATCCTAGCCCTAAACCTAACCCTAACCATAACCCTAACCATAACCCTACCCTAGGCCTAGCCCTAGCCCTAGCCCTAACCCTAACCCTAACACTAACCCTACCCTAGACCTAGCCCTAGCCCTAGCCCTAACCCTAACCCTAACCCTAACCCTAACACTAGTAATAACCCTAATCCTGGCCCTAAACCTAACCCTAACCCTAACATTAACCAAAGCCCTAGCCCTAGCCCTAGCACTAACCCTAACCCTAGACCTAGGCCTAAACCTAGCCTTAGGCCTAACACTAACCCTAGCCCTAGCCATATCCCTAGCACTAGCCCTAGCGCTAGCCCTAGCCCTAACCCTAAACCTAACCCTAACCCTAGCCTAGCTGTAGCCCTAGCCTTGCCCTAGCCCTCGCCCTAGCCCTTACCCTAACCCTAACCCTAGCCCTAACCCTAACCCTAACACTACCCTAGTCCTAGCCCTAGCCCTAGCCCAAGCCCTAGCCCTAGCCCACGCCCTAACCCTAACACTAAGCATAGGCCTAGCCCTAACCCTAAACCTAACCCTAACCCTAGCACTAGCCCTAACCCTACCCTAAGCCTAGCCCTAGCCCTAGACCTAGCCCTAACCCTAACCCTAACCCTCACCCTAACCCTAGACCTAGCCCTAGCCCTAGCACTAGACCTAGCCCTAAAACTAACCCTAACCCTAACCCTAGCCCTAGCCCTAGCCCTAAACCTACCCCTAAACCTAACCCTAACCCTAACCCTAACCCTAACCCTAACCCTAGCCTAGCACTAACCGTAGCACTAGCCCTAGCCCTAACCCTAACCCTAGCCCTAGCCCTAGCCCTAGCCTTAGACCTAGCCCTAACCCTAACCCTAACACTAGCCCTAACACTAAACCTAACACTAAACCTAGCCCTAGCCCTAACCCTATCCGTAACCCTAACCCTAACCCTAAACTTAGCCCTAACCCTAACACTAGCCCTAGCCCTAGCACTAGCCCTAACCCTAACCCTAACACTAATCTAGCCCTAACCCTAGCCCTTGCCATAACCCTAAACCTAACCCTAGCCCTAGCCCTAGCCCTAGACCTAGCCCTAACCCTAACGATAACCCTAACCCTACAAATAGCCCTAGCCCTAACCATAACCCTAACCCTAGCCCTAGCACTAGCCCTAACCCTAACCCTAACCCTAGACCTAGCCCTAGCCCTAGCCCTAAACCTAACCCTCAACCTAACCCTAGACCTAGCTCTAGCCCTAACACACCCCCTAACCCTAGACGTAGCCCTAGCCCTAGCCCTAAACCTAACCCTAGCCCTAGCCCTAGGCCTAACCCTAACACTAACCCTAACACTAGCCCTAGCCCTAGCCCAAGCCCTAACCATAACCCTAAACCTAATCCAACCCCTAGCCCTAACACTAACCCTAACCCTAAACCTAACCCTAACCCTAGTCCTAGACCTAGCGCTAGCCCTAGGCCTAACCCTAGCCCTAACCCTAACCCTAACTCTAGCCCTAGCCCTAACACTAGCCCTAGCCCTAAACCTAACCCTAACCTAGCCCTAGCCCTAGTCCTAGCCCTAGCCCTAACCCTAACCCTAACCCTAGCCCTAACCCTAACCCTAACAGTAACCCTAACCCTTATCCTACCCTAGCCCTAGCCCTAGCCCTTGCCCTAACCCTAAGCATAACCCTAGCCCTAACCCTAACCCTAACCGTAACCCTAACCCTAAACCTAAACCTAGCCCTAGCCCTAGCCCTAGGCCTAACCCTAACCCTAACCCTAAACCTAAACCTAGCCCTAGCCCTAGCCCTAGGCCTAACCCTAAACCTAACCCTTACCCTAGCCTTAACCCTAGACCTAACCCTAACCCTAGCCCTAACCCTAACGCTAACCCTTGCCCTAGACCTAGCCCAAGCCCTAGGCCTAACCCTAACCCTAACCCTAACCCTAACCCTAACCCTAGCCCTAACACTAACACTAGCCCTAACCCTAACCCTAGCACTAACACTAACACTAGCCCTAGCCCTAGCCCTTGCCCTAGCACTAGCCATAACCCTAACCCTAACCCTAACTCTAGCCCTAACCCTAGCCCTTGCCCTAACCCTAAACCTAACCCTAGCCCTAGCCCTAGACCTAGCCCTAACCCTAACCATAACCCTAACCCTAAAAATAGCCCTAGCCCTAACCCTAACCCTAACCCTAGCCCTAGCACTAGCCCTAACCCTAACCCTAACCATAGACCTAGCCCTAGCCCTAGCCCTAAACCTAACCCTCAACCTAACCCTAGACCTAGCTCTAGCCCTAACACACACCCTAACCCTAGCCCTAGCCCTATCCCAAGCCCTAGGCCTAGCCCACGCCCTAACCCTAACACTAAGCATAGGCCTAGCCCTAACCCTAACCCTAACCCTACCCCTAGCACTAGCCCTAACCATAACCCTAAGCCTAGCCCTAGCCCTAGACCTAGCCCTAACCCTAACCCTAACCGTCACCCTAAACCTAGACCGAGCCCTAGCCCTAGCACTAGACCTAGCCCTAAAACTAACCCTAACCCTAACCCTAGCCCTAGCCCTAGCCCTAAACCTACCCCTAACCCTAACCCTAACCCTAAGCCTAACGCTAACCCTAGCCTAGCACTAACCGTAGCACTAGCCCTAGCCCTAACCCTATCCTTAACCCTAACACTAGCCCTAGCCTAGCCCTAGACCTAGCCCTAACTCTAGCCCCAGCCCTAACCCTAACCCTAACCCTAACCTTAGCCCTAGCCCTAGCCCTAGCCCTAGCCCTAACCCTAACCCTAACCCTAGACCTAGCCCTAGCCCTAGCCCTAACCCTAATCCTAACCCTAACCCTGACCCAAGCCCTAGCCCTAGCCTTAGCCCTAACCCTAACCCTAAACCTAACCCTAAACTTAGCCCTAGCGCTAGCCCTAGCCCTTGCCCTAACCCTAACCCTAACCCTAGCCCTAGCCCTAGCCTTAGCCCTAACCCTAATCCTAACCCTAACCCTAACCCAAGCCCTAGCCCTAGCCTTAGCCCTAACCCTAACCCTAAACCTAACCCTAACCCTAGCCTTAACCCTAACCCTAACCGTACCCTAGCCCTAGCACTAGCCCTAGTCCTAGCCCTAGCCCTAACCCTAACCCCAGCCCTAGCCCTAGCCCTAGACCTAGCCCTAGCCCTAACCCTAACCCTAACCCTAACCCAACCCTAGCCCTTGCACTAGCCCTAGTCCTAGCCCTAGCCCTAACCCTAACCCCAGCCCTAGCCCTAGACCTAGACCTGGCCCTAAACCTAACCCTAACCCTAACCCTAACCCTAGCCCTAACCCTAACCGTAACCCTAGCCCTAGACCTAAACATAGCCTTAGCCCTAGCCCTAACCCTAGCCCTAGCCATAGCCCTAGCACTAGCCCTAAACCTACCCTAACCCTAGCCCTAACCCTAACCCTAACCCTACCCTAGCCCTAGTACTAGCCCTAGTCCTAGCCCTAGCCCTAGCCCTAACCCTAACCCCAGCCCTAGCCCTAGACCTAGACCTAGCCCTAGCCCAAACCCTAACCCTAAACCTACCCTAGCCCTAGCACTAGACCTAGTCCTAGCCCTAGCCCTAAACCTAACCCCAACCCTAGCCCTAACCCTACCATAGCCCTAGCCCTAGCCCTAACCCTAACCCTAACCCTAACCCTAGCCCTAGCCCTAACCATAACCCAAACCCTAGCCCTAGCCCTAACCATAACCCAAACCCTAGCCCTAACCATGACCGTAACCCTAACCCTAGCCCTAGCCCTAGCCCTAGCCCTAACCCTAACCCTAACCCTAGCCCTAGGCAAGCCCTAGACCTAGCCATTGCCCTAGCCCTAGCCCTGGCCCTAACCCTAACCCTAACCCTAACCCTAGCCCTAGCACTAGCCCTAGCCCTAGCCCTAGCCCTAGCCCTAACCATAAGCCTAATCCTAAACCAAGCCCTAGCCCTAACCCTAACCCTAGCCCTAACCCTAACGCTAACCCTAGCCCTAGACCTAGCCCTAGCCCTAGGCCTAACCCTAACCCTAATCCTAACTCTAGCCCTAGCCCTAACACTAGCCCTAGCCCTACCTAACCCTAACCTAGCCCTAGCCCTAGCCCTAGCCCTAACCCTAACCATAACCCCAACACTAACCCTAGCCATAGCCCTAACCCTAACCCTAAACCTAACCCTAGCCATAACCCTAATCCTAGACCTAAACCTAACCCTAACCCTAACCCTAACCATAACCCTAACCCTAACACTACCCTAGACCTAGCCCTAGCCCTAGCCCTAACCCTAACCCTAACCCTAACCCTGACACTAGTCCTAACACTAAACCTAGGGCTAAACCTAACCCTAACCCTAACAATAACCATAGCCCTAGCCCTAGCCCTAGCACTAACCCTAACCCTAGACCTAGGCCTAAACCTAGCCTTAGGCCTAACCCTAACCCTAAAACTAACCATAACCCTAGCCCTAACCCTAACCCTAACCCTAGCCCTAAACCTATCCCTGGCCCTAGACCTAGCCCTAGCCCTAGCCCTAACCCTATCCCTAACCCTAACCCTAGCCCAAACACTAACCCTAACACTAGCATTAGCCCTAGCCCAAGCCCTAGCCCTAGCCCTAGCCCTAACCCTAACCCTAACCCTAACACTAGCCCTAACACTAACACTAGCCCTAGCCATAGCACTAGCCCTAACCCTAACCCTAACCCTAGCCCTTCCGCTAACCCTGACCCTAACCCTAGCTCTAACCCTAAACGTAACCCTAACCCTAACACTACCCTAGCCCTAGCCGTAGCCCTAACCCTAACCCTAACCGTAACCCTAACCCTAACCCTAACCTTAGCCCTAACCCTAACACTAGCCCTAGCCCTAGCACTAGCCCTAACCCTAACCCTAAACCTAACTCTAGCCCTAACAATAGCCCTTGCCCTAACCCTAACCCTAACCCTAGCCCTAGCCCTAGCCCTAGACCTAGCCCTAACCCTTACCATAACCCTAACCCTAACCATAGCCCTAGCCCTAACCCTAACCCTAACCCTAGCCCTAGCACTAGCCCTAACCCTAACCCTAACCCTAGACCTAGCGCTAGCCCTAGCCCTAAACCTAACCCTCAACCTAACCCTAGACCTAGCTCTATCCCTAACAAACACCCTAACCCTAGACGTAGCCCTAGCCCTAGCCCTAACCCTAACCCTAGCCCTAGCCCTAGGCCTAACCCTAACCCTAACCCTAACAATAGCCCTAGCCCTAGACCTAACCATAACCCTAACCCTAATCCAACCCCTAGCCCTAACACTAACCCTAGCCCTAAACCTAACCCTAACCCTAGTCCTAGACCTAGCGCTAGCCCTAGGCCTAACCCTAACCCTAACCCTAACCCTAACCCTAGCCCTAGCCCTAACACTAGCCCTAGCCCTAAACCTAACCCTAACCTGGCCCTAGCCCTAGTCCTAGCCCTAGCCCTAACCCTAACCCTAACCCTAGCCCTAACCCTAGCCCTAACACTAACACTAGCCCTAGCCCTAGCCCTAGCCCTTGCCCTAACCCTAACCCTAACCCTAACCGTAACCCTAACCCTTATCCTACCCTATCCCTAGCCCTAGCCCTTGCCCTAACCCTAAGCATAACCCTAGCCCTAACCCTAACCATAAACCTAACCCTAACCCTAAACCTAACCCTAGCCCTAGCCCTAGCCCTAGGCCTAACCCTAACCCTAACCCTAAACCTAAACCTAGCCCTAGGCCTAGCCCTAGGTCTAACCCTAAACCTAACCCTTACCCTAGCCCTAACCCTAGCCCTAACCCTAACCCTAGCCCTAACCCTAACGCTAACCCTTGCCCTAGACCTAACCCTTACCCTAGCCCTAACCCTAACCCTAACCCTAACCCTAACCCTAGCCCTAACACTAACACTAGCCCTAGCCCTAGCCATAGCCCTTGCCCTAACCCTAAGCCTAACCCTAACCGTAACCCTAACCCTTATCCTACCCTAGCCCTAGCCCTAGCCCTTGTCCTAACCCTAAGCATAACCCTAGCCCTAACCCTAACCATAAACCTAACCCTAACCCTAGCCCTAGACCTAACACTAGCCCTAGCCCTAACCCTAACCCTAACCCTAGCCCTAGGCTAGCCCTAGACCTAGCCATTGCCCTAGCCCTAGCCCTGGCCCTAACCCTAACCCTAAACCTAACCCTAGCCATAACCCTAATCCTAGCCCTAAACCTAACCCTAACCATAACCCTAACCATAACCCTACCCTAGGCCTAGCCCTAGCCCTAGCCCTAACCCTAACCCTAACACTAACCCTACCCTAGACCTAGCCCTAGCCCTAGCCCTAACCCTAACCCTAACCCTAACCCTAACACTAGTAATAACCCTAATCCTGGCCCTAAACCTAACCCTAACCCTAACATTAACCAAAGCCCTAGCCCTAGCCCTAGCACTAACCCTAACCCTAGACCTAGGCCTAAACCTAGCCTTAGGCCTAACACTAACCCTAGCCCTAGCCATATCCCTAGCACTAGCCCTAGCGCTAGCCCTAGCCCTAACCCTAAACCTAACCCTAACCCTAGCCTAGCTGTAGCCCTAGCCTTGC
>OX463241.1:66753283-66755783 GCA_949820135.1 Sylvilagus floridanus | reverse complement strand
TACCCTAGCCCTAGTACTAGCCCTAGTCCTAGCCCTAGCCCTAGCCCTGACCCTAACGTCAGCCCTAGCCCTAGACCTAGACGTAGCCCTAGCACAAACCCTAACCCTAAACCTACCCTAGCCCTAGCACTAGCCCTAGTCCTAGTCCTAGCCCTAGCCCCAACCCTAACCCCAACTCTAGCCCTAACCCTAACCCTAGCCCTAGCCCTAGCCCTAACCCTAACCCTAACCCTAGCCCTAGCCCAAACCATAACCCTAACCCTAGCCCTAGCCCTAACCATAACCCAAACCCTAGCCCTAACCATGACCGTAACCCTAACCCTAGCCCTAGCCCTAGCCCTAGCCCTAACCCTAACCCTAACCCTAACCCTAACCCAAGCCTTAGCACTAGTCCTAGCCCTAACCCTAACCCTAAACCTAACCCTAATCCTAGCCCTAACCCTAACCCTAACCCTACCCTAGCCCTAGCACTAGCCCTAGTCCTAGCCCTAGCCCTAACCCTAACCAAAGCCCTAGCCCTAGACCTAGACCTAGCCCTAGCCCTAACCCTAACCCTAACCCTACCCTAGCCCTAGCACTAGCCATAGTCCGAGCCCTAGCCCTAACCCTAACCCCAGCCCTAGCCCTAGACCTAGACCTAGCCCTAACTCTAACCCTAACCCTAACCCTAGCCCTAACCCTAACCCTAACCCTAGCCCTAACCCTAACCCTAACCCTAACCCTAACCCTAAAGCTAACCATAGCCCTAGCTCTAACCATAACCCTAACACCAGCCCTAGCCCAAACCATAACCCAAACCATAGCACTAACCCTAACCGTAACCCTAACCCTAACCCTAGCCCTAGCCCTAGCCCTAACCCTAAACCTAACCCTAACCCTAGCCCTAGCCCTAGCCCTAGCCCTAGCCATTGCCCTAGCCATAGCCCTGGCCCTAACCCTAACCCTAAACCTAGCCCTAGCCCTAGCCCTAGCCCTAGGCCTAACCCTAACCCTAACCCTAAACCTAGCCCTAGCCCTAGCCCTAACCATAACCGTAACCCTCACCCAAGCCCAAGCCCTAACCCTAACCCTAGCTCTAAACCTAACCCTAACCCTAGCCCTAGACCTAGCCCTAGCCCTAGGCATAACCCTAACCCTAACCCTAACTCTAGCCCTAGCCCTAACACTAGCCCTAGCCCTAAACCTAACCGTAACCCTAACCCTAAACCTAACCTTAGCCCTAACCCTCACCCTAACCCCAAACCTAACCCTAGCCCTAGCCCTAACACTAACGCTAAACCTAACCCTAGCCCTAACCCTAATCCTAGCCCTAAACCTAACCCTAACCCTAACCCTAACCCTACCCTAGACCTAGCCCTAGCCTTAGCCCTAACCCTAACCATAACCCTAACCCTAACACTAACCCTAGTCCTAACCTAAACCTAGCCCTAAACCTAACCCTAACCCTATCCCTAACCATAGCCCTAGCCCTAGCCCTAGCCCTAACCCTAGTTCTAGCCCTAGCCCTAGGCCTAAACCTAACCCTAAACCTAACACTACCCCTAGCCCTAGCCCTAACACTAGCCATTGCCCTAAACCTAACCCTAAACTAGCCCTAGCCCTAGCCCTATCCCTAGCCCTAAACCTAACCCTAACCTAGACCTAGCACTAGCCCCAGCCCTAGCCCTAACCTAACCATAAACCCAACACTAACCCTAGCCCTAGACCTAACCCTAACCCTAACCCTAAACCTAACCCTAACCATAACCCTAATCCTAGCCCTATACCTAACCCTAACCCTAACACTAACCCTAACCCTACCCTAGACCTAGACCTAGCCCTAGGCCTAACCCTAACCATAACCCTAACCCTAACCCTAGCCCTAAACTAACCCTAAACCTAACCCTAAACCTAGCCCTAGCTGTAGCCCTAGCCAGGGCCTAGCCCTAGCCCTAGCCCTAACAGTAACACTAACCCAAGCCCTAACCCTAACCCTAACACTACCCTAGCCCTAGCCCTAGACCAAGCCCTAGCCCTAGCCCTAGTCCTAACCCTAAACCTAACCCTAAGCCTAAACCTAGCCCTAGCCCTAACCCTAGCCCTAACTCTAACCCTAACCCTACCCTAGCCCTAGACCTAGCCCAAGCCCTAGGCCTAGCCCTAGCCCTAACCCTAACCTTAACCCTAACCCTAGCCCTAGCCCTAGCCCTAGCCCTAACCCTAACCCTAACCCTAACCCCAGCCCTAGCTCTAGACCTAGACCTAGCCCTAGCCCTAACCCTAGCCCCAGCCCTAGACCTAACCCTAACCCTAACCCTAGCCCTAACCCTAATCCTAGCCTTAAACCTAACCCACACCGTAACCCTAGCCCTAACCCTAAACCTAGCACTAGCCCTAGCCCTAGCCCTTGCCCTAGCCCTAGCCCTAATCCTAACCGTAACCCTAACCCTAGTCTTAGCCCTAGCCCTAGACCTAGAACTAACCCTAAATCAAACCCTAGCCCTAACCCTAACCCTAAGCC
>OX463241.1:66695783-66748283 GCA_949820135.1 Sylvilagus floridanus | reverse complement strand
TAACCCTAGCCCTAACCCAGCACTAGTCCTAGCACTAGCCCTTGCCCTAGCCCTAGCCCTAACCCTAACCCTAGCCCTAACCCTAGCCTTATCCCTAGCCCTAGCCCTAGACCTAACCCTAACCCTAACCCTAATACTAACGCTAACCCTAGTCCTAGAACTAGCCCAAACCATAACCCTAACCCTAACCCTAGCCCTAGCCCTAGCCCAACCCTAAGCCTAGCCCTAACCCTAGCCCTAGACTTAGCCCTAGTCCTAGCCCTAGCCCTAACCCTAACCCTAATACTAACGCTAACCCTAGCCCTAGCCCTAGCAATAGCCATATCCTAGCCCTAACCCTAACCCTAACCCTAACCATAGACCTAACGCTAACCCTAACCCTAGCCCTAGCCCTAGCCCTAGCCCGAGCCAAAACCCTAGCCCTAACCCTAACCCTAACCCTAGCCCTAACCCTAACACTAGCCCTAGCCCTAACTCTAACCCTAACACTACCCTAACACTAACCCTAACCCTAGCCCTAGCCCTAGCCGCATCCCTAGCCCTAACCCTAACCTTAGACCTAGCCACAACCCAGCCTTAGGCCAAACCCTAACCCTAGCCCTAGCCAAGCCATAGCACTAGACCTAGAGCTAGCCCTAGCCCTAACCCTAGCCCTAACACTAACACTAACCCTAACTAAAACCCTAGCCTTAGCCCTAGCCCTAGCCCTTGCCCTAGCCCTACACCTAGGCCTAACCCTAACCCTAACCCTAACACTAACCCTATACCTAACCCAAACCCTAGCCCTAACCATAAACATAACCCTAGCCCTAGCCCTAGCCCTAGCCCTAGCCCTAACCCTAACCCTTAACCTAGCCCTAGTCCTAGCCCTAACACTAACCCTAACCCTAACCCTAGCCCTAGCCCTAGTCCTAGCCCTAGCCCTAGACCTAACCCTAACCCTAACCCTAACACTAACCGTAACCCTAACCCTAACCCTACCCTAGCCCTAGACCTAGCCCTAGCCCTAGCCCTAACCCTAACCCCAACCCTAACACCAACCCTAACCCAAGCCCTAGCCCTAAACCTAACCCTAACCCTAACCCTAAAAATAACCCTAATCCTAGCCCTAAACCTAACCCTAACCCTAACGCTAGCCCTAACACTAACCCTAACCCTAACCCTAGCACTAGCCCTAGCCCTAGCCCTTGCCCTAGCCCTAGCTCTAACCCTAACCCTAACCCTAGCACTAGCCCTAGCCCTAGCCCTTGCCCTAGCCCTAGCTCTAACCCTAACAGTAACCCTAACCTGCAACCTAACCCTAGCCCTGGCCCTAGTCCTAGCCCTAGCCCTAACCCTAACCCAAACCCCAACCCTAACACTAGCCCTAGCCCTAAACCTAACCATAACCCTAACCCTAGCCCTAACCCTAATCGTAGCTCTAAACCTAAACCTAACCCTATCCCTAACCCTATCCCTTACCCTAAACCTAACCCTAACCCTGACCCTAGCCCTAGCCCTAGCCCTAACCCTAACCCTAACCCTAACCCTAACCCTACACTAACCCTAACTCTAGCCCTAGCCCTAGCCCTAGCCCTAGCCCTAGCCCTAACCCTAACCCTAACCCTCACCCTAACCGTAAACCTAACCCTAATCCTAACCTAGCCCTAGCCCTAGCCCTAACACTAACCCTAACCCTAGCCCTAATCCTAACCCTAACCCTAACCCTATCCCTAGCACTAGCCCTAGCCCTAGCCCTTGCCCTAGCCCTAGACCTAACCCTAGGCCTAACCCTAACCCTAGCCCTAGACCTAGCCTTAGCCCTAACCCTAACCCTAACCCCAACCCTAACCCTAGCCCTAGCCCTAATCCTAACCCTAACCCTAAACCCAGCCCTAACCCTAATCCTATCCCTAAACCTAAAACTAACCCTAACCCTAACCCTAGCCCTAACTCTAACCCTAACACTAACCCTAACCTTACCCCTAGCACTAGCCCTAGCACTTACCCTAGCCCTAGCACTTACCCTAACCGTAACCCTAACCCTAGCCCTAGCCCTAGCCCTAGACCTATCCCTAATTCAAACCCTAGCCCTAACCCAAACCCTAAACCGAAACCTAACCCTAGACTTGGCCCTAACCCTAGCCCTAGCCCTAACCCTAACCCTAGCCCTAGCCCAAGCCCTAGCCCTAGCACTAGCCCTCACCATAACGCTAGCCCTAACCCTAACCGTAACCCTAACCCTAACCCTAACCCTAGCCATAACCCTAACCCTAATCCTAGACCAAGCCCTAGTCTTAGACCTAGCCCTAGCCCTAACCATAACCCTAACCCTAACCCAAGCCCTAGCCCTAATCCTAACCCTAACCCTAACCCTAACACTAACCC
Source organism: Sylvilagus floridanus (assembly GCA_949820135.1). Classification (NCBI taxonomy): domain Eukaryota; kingdom Metazoa; phylum Chordata; class Mammalia; order Lagomorpha; family Leporidae; genus Sylvilagus; species Sylvilagus floridanus. The sequence goes on along the minus strand of OX463241.1, from coordinate 66,745,916 downwards.
TAGCCATAACCCTAACCCTAACCCTAGCCCAAGCCCTAGCCTTAGCCCTAGCCCTAGCCCTAACCATAACCCTAACCCTAACACTAGCCCTAGCCCTAACCCTAACACTAACCCTAACCCTAGCCCTAGCCCTAGCCCTAGCCCTAACCCTAACCCTAACCCTAACTTTAACCCTTGGCCTAACCCTAACCGTAGCCTTAGCCCTAGCCCTAATCCTAACTATAACACTAACCCTAGCCCTAACCCTAACACTAAACCTAACCCTAGCCCTAGCCCTAGCCCTATACCTAACCCTAACCCTAACCCTAGCCCTAACCCTCATCCTAGCCCTAAACCTAACCCTAACCCTATCCATAACCCTAGACCTTACCCTAACCGTAACCCTAGGCCTAGCCCTAGCCCTAGCCCTAGCCCTAACCCTAACCCTAACCCTAACCTAAACCTAACCCTAGCCCTAGCCCAAGCCCTGGCCCTAGCCCTAACCCGAACACTAACCCTCACACTAACCTTAGACCTAGCCCTAGCCCTAGCCCTAGACCTAGCCCTAAATCAAACCCTAACCCTAACCCTAGCCCTAGCCCTAGCCCTAGCCCTAAACCTACCCCTTACCCTAACCCTAACCCTAGCCTAGCACTAGCCGTAGCACTAGCCCTAGCCCTAACCCTAACCCTAACCCTAACACTAGCCCTAACTCTAACCCTAACCCTAGCCCTAGCCCTAACCCTAACCCTAACCCTAACACTAGCCCTATCCTAGCCCTAGACCTAGCCCTAAATCTAGCCCTAGCCCTAACCCTAACCCTAACCCTAACCCTAACCCTAGCCCTAGCCCTAGCCCTAGCCCTAAGCCTAAAACTAACCCTAGCCAAAGCCCTACCCTAGCCTTAACCCTAACCCTAACCCTAACACTAACCCTAACCCTAACCCAAGCCCTAGTACTAGTCCTAGCCCTAACCCTAACCCTAACCCTATCCCTAACCCTAACCCTAGCCCTAATCCTAACCCTAACCCTAACCCTATCCCTAGTACTAGCCCTAGCCCTAGCCCTTGCCCTAGCCCTAGACCTAACCCTAGGCCTAACCCTAACCCTAGCCCTAGACCTAGCCTTAGCCCTAACCCTAACCCTAACCCCAACCCTAACCCTAGCCCTAGCCCTAATCCTAACCCTAACCCTAAACCTAGCCCTAACCCTAATCCTATCCCTAAACCTAACCCTAACCCTAACCCTAGCCCTAACTCTAACCCTAACACTAACCCTAACCTTACCCCTAGCACTAGCCGTAGCACTTGCCCTAGCCCTAGCACTAACCCTAACCGTAACCCTAACCCTAGCCCTAGCCCTAGCCCTAGACCTATCCCTAATTCAAACACTAGCCCTAACCCAAACCCTAACCCGAAACCTAACCCTAGACTTGGCCCTAACCCTAGCCCTAGCCCTAACCCTAACCCTAGCCCTAGCCCAAGCCCTAGCCCTAGCACTAGCCCTCACCCTAACGCTAGCCCTAACCCTAACCGTAACCCTAACCCTAACCCTACCCTAGCTCTAGCCCTAGCCCTAGCCCTAACCCTAACCCTAACCCTAGCCATAACCCTAACCCTAATCCTAGCCCAAGCCCTAGTCTTAGACCTAGCCCTAGCCCTAACCATAACCCTAACCCTAACCCAAGCCCTAGCCCTAATCCTAACCCTAACCCTAACCCTAACCCTAACCCTAGCCATAACCCTAAACCTAACCCTAGCCCAAGCCCTAGCCTTAGCCCTAGCCCTAGCCCTAACCATAACCCTAACCCTAACCCTAGCCCTAGCCCTAACCCTAACACTAACCCTAACCCTAGCCCTAGCCCTAGCCCTAGCCCTAACCCTAACCCTAACCCTAACTTTAACCCTTGGCCTAACATTAACCCTAGCCCTAGCCCTAGCCCTAATCCTAACTCTAACACTAACCCTAGCCCTAACCCTAACACTAAACCTAACCCTAGCCCTAGCCCTAGCCCTATACCTAACCCTAACCCTAACCCTAGCCATAACCCTAATCCTAGCCCTAAACCTAACCCTAACCCTATCCATAACCCTAGACCTTACCCTAACCGTAACCCTAGGCCTAGGCCTAGCCCTAGCCCTAGCCCTAACCCTAACCCTAAGCCTAACCTAACCCTAACCCTAGCCCTAGCCCAAGCCCTGGCCCTAGCCCTAACCCGAACACTAACCGTAACCATAACCCTAATCCAACCCTATCCCTAGACCTAGGCCTAGCCCTAACCCTAACCCTAACACTAACACTAGCCCTAACCCTAACACTAACCCTAGCCCAAGCCCTAGCCCTAGCCCTAGCCATTGCCCTAGCCCTAAACCTAACCCTAACCCTAACCCTAGGCCTAACCCTAACCCGAGCCCTAGCCATAGCCCTAGCCCTAGCACTAAACCTAAACCCAACCTAACCCTAGCCCTAGCCCTAAACCTAACCCTAACCCTAACCCTAGCCCTAACCCTAATCCTAGACCTAAACCTAACCCTAACCCTAACCCTATCCCTAACCCTAACCCTAACCCTAACCCTAACCCTACCCCTAGCTCTAGCCCTAGACCTAGCCCTTACCCTAGCCCTAGCCCTAAGCCTAACTGTAACCCTAACCCTAGCCCTAGCCCTAGGCCTAGCCATAACCCTAACCCTAACCCTCACACTAACCTTAGACCTAGTCCTAGCCCTAGCCCTAGACCTAGCCCTAAAACAAACCCTAACCCTAACCCTAGCCCTAGCCCTAGCCCTAGCCCTAAACCTACCCCTAACCCTAACCCTAACCCTAACCCTAACCCTAGCCTAGCACTAGCCGTAGCACTAGCCCTAGCCCTAACCCTAACCCTAACCCTAACACTAGCCCTAACTCTAACCCTAACCCTAGCCCTAGCCCTAACCCTAACCCTAACCCTAACACTAGCCCTATCCTAGCCCTAGACCTAGCCCTAAATCTAGCCCTAGCCCTAACCCTAACCCTAACCCTAACCTGAGCCCTAGCCCTAGCCCTAGCCCTAAGCCTAAAACTAACCCTAGCCAAAGCCCTACCCTAGCCTTAACCCTAACCCTAACCCTAACCCTAACCCTAACCCTAACCCAAGCCCTAGTACTAGTCCTAGCCCTAAACCTAACCCTAAACCTAACCCTAATCCTAGCCCTAACCCTAAATCTAACCCTACCCTAGACCTAGCACTAGCCCTAGTCCTAGCCCTAGCCCTAACCCTAACCCCAGCCCTAGCCCTAGACCTAGACCTAGACCTAGCCCTAGCCCTAACCCTAACCCTAACCCTACCCTAGCCCTAGCACTAGCCATAGTCCTAGCCCTAGCCCTATCCCTAAACCCAGCCCTAGCCCTAGACCTAGCCCTAGCCCTAACCCTAACCCTAACCCTAGCTCTAGCCCTAACCATAACCCTAACCCCAGCCCTAGCCCTAACCATAACCCAAACCCTAGCCCTAACCCTAACCGTAACCCTAACCCTAACCCTAGCCCTAGCCCTAACCCTAAACCTAAACCAAACCTAGCCCTAGCCCTAGGCCTAACCCTAACACTAACCCTAACCCTAGCCCTAGCCCTAACACTAGCCCTAGCCCTAAACCTAACCCTAACCTAGTCCTAGCCCTAGCACTAGACCTAGCCCTAACCCTAAACCTAACCCCAAACCTAACCCTAGCCCTAGCCCTAACACTAACGCTAAACCTAACCCTAGCCCTAACCCTAATCCTAGCCCTAAACCTAACCCTAACCCTAACCCTAACCCTAACCCTAACCCTAACCCTACCCTAGACCTACCCTAGCCCTAGCCCTAACCCTAACCATAACCCTAGGCCTAACCCTAAGCCTAGCCCTAGCCCTAGACCTAGCCGTAACCCTAGCCCTAACCCTAACCCTAAATTCAACCCTAACCCTAGCCCTAGCCCTAAACCTAACCCTAACCCTAACCCTAGCCCTAACCCTAATCCTAGCCCTAAACCTAACCCACACCGTAACCCTAGCCCTAACCCTAACCCTAGCACTAGCCCTAGCCCTACCCCTTGCCCTAGCCCTAGCCCTAATCCTAACCGTAACCCTAACCCTAGCCTTAGCCCAAGCCCTAGCCCTAGCCCTAACCCTAACCCAAACCCCAACCATAACCCTAGCCCTAGACCTAAAGCTAACCCTAACCCTAACCCTAGCCCTAACCCTAATCCTAGCCCTAAACCTAAACCTAACCCTATTCCTAACCCTAGCCCTTACCCTAACCCAACCCTAACCCTACACTAGCCCCAGCCTTAGCCCTAGCCCCAAACCTAACCCTAACCCTAGCCCTAAACCTAACCCTAACCCTAGCCCTAGACCTAGTCCTAGCCCTAGACCTAGCCCTAACCCTAACCCTAACCCTAACCCTAGCCCTAGCCCTAGCCCTAGCCCTAGCCCTAACCCTAACCCTAACCCCAAACCTAAACCTAGCCCTAGCCCTAAACCTAACCCTAACCCTAACCCTAGCCCTAACCCTAATCCTAGCCCTAAACCTAACCCTAACCCTATCCCTAAACCGAGCCCTAATCATAACCCTTAACCCTAACCCTAGCCCTAGCCCTAGACCTAGCCCTAGCCCTAACCCTAACCCTAACAATAACCCTAACCCTACCCTAACCCTAGCCCTAGCCCTAGCCCTAGCCCTAGCCATAACCCTAACCCTAACCCTAACCCTAACCGTAACCCTAACCCTAACCCTACCCTAGCCCTAGCCCTAGCCCTAGCCCTAAACCTAACCCTAACCCTAGCCCTAACCCTAACCCTAACCCTAGCCCAAGCCCTCTCCCTAGCCTTAGCCCTAACCCTAACCCTAACCCTAACCCTAACCCTAGGCCTAACCCTAAACCTAGCCCTAACCCTAGCCCTAGCCCTAGCCCTAACCCTAACCCTAAACCCTACCCTAACCCTAGCCCTAACCCTAACCCTAACCCTAACCCTAACCCTAGCCCTAACCCAGCACTAGACCTAGCACTAGCCCTTGCCCTAGCCCTAGCCCTAACCCTAACCCTAGCCCTAACCCTAGCCTTATCCCTAGCCCTAGCCCTAGACCTAACCCTAACCCTAACCCTAATACTAATGCTAACCCTAGCCCTAGAACTAGCCCAGCCCTAACCCTAGCCCTAACCCTAGCCCTAGCCTTAGCCCTAGTCCTAGCCCTAGCCCTAACCCTAACCCTAATACTAACGCTAACCCTAGCCCTAGCCCTAGCAATAGCCATATCCTAGCCCTAACCCTAACCCTAACCCTAACCATAGACCTAACCCTAACCCTAACCCTAGCCCTAGCCCTAGCCCTAGCCATAACCCTAGCCCTAACCCTAACCCTAACCCTAACCCTAGCCCTAACCCTAACATTAGATCTAGCCCTAACTCTAACCCTAACACTACACTAACACTAACCCTAACCCTAGCCCTAGCCCTAGCCCTATCCCTAGCCCTAACCCTAACCATAGACCTAGACACAACCTAGCCTTAGGCCAAACTCTAACCCTAGCCCTAGCCAAGCCATAGCACTAGACCTAGAGCTAGCCCTAGCCCTAACCCTAGCCCTAACCCTAACACTAACCCTAACTAAAACCCTAGCCTTAGCCCTAGCCCTAGCCCTTGCCCTAGCCCTACACCTAGGCCTAACCCTAACCCTAACCCTAACACTAACCCTATACCTAAACCAAACCCTAGCACTAACCATAAACCTAACCCTAGCCCTAGCCCTAGCCCTAGCCCTAACCCTAACCCTTACCCTAGCCCTAGCCCTAGCCCTAACACTAACCCTAACCCTAACCCTAGCCCTAGCCCTAGAACTAGCCCTAGCACTAGACCTAACCCTAACCCTAACCCTAACACTAACCGTAACCCTAACCCTAACCCTACCCTAGACCTAGACCTAGCCCTAGCCCTAGCCCTAACCCTAACCCCAACCCTAACACCAACCCTAACCCTAGCCCTAGCCCTAAACCTAACCCTAACCCTAACCCTAAAAATAACCCTAATCCTAGCCCTAAACCTAACCCTAACCCTAACGCTAGCCCTAACACTAACCCTAACCCTAACCCTAGAACTAGCTCTAGCCCTAGCCCTTGCCCTAGCCCTAGCTTTAACCCTAACCCTCACCCTAACCCTAGCACTAGCCCTAGCCCTAGCCCTTGCCCTAGCCCTAGCTCTAACCCTAACCGTAACCCTAACCCGCAACCTAAACCTAGCCTTGGCCCTAGTCCTAGCCCTAGCCCTAACCCTAACCCAAACCCCAACCCTAACACTAGCCCTAGCCCTAAACCTAACCATAACCCTAACCCTAGCCTTAACCCTAATCGTAGCTCTAAACCTAACCCTAACCCTATCCCTAACCCTATCCCTTACCCTAAACCTAACCCTAACCCTGACCCTAGCCCTAGCCCTAGCCCTAGCCCTAGCCCTAGCCCTAACCCTAACCCTAACCCTAACCCTACACTAACCCTAACCCTAGCCCCAGCCCTAGACCTAGCCCTAGCCCTAACCCTAACCCTAACCCTAATCCTAACCGTAAACCTAACCCTAATCCTAACCTAGCCCTAGCCCTAGCCCTAACACTAACCCTAACCCTAGCCCTAATCCTAACCCTAACCCTAACCCTAACCCTAACCCTATCCCTAGCACTAGCCCTAGCCCTAGCCCTTGCCCTAGCCCTAGACCTAACCCTAGGCCTAACCCTAACCCTAGCCCTAGACCTAGCCTTAGCCCTAACCCTAACCCTAACCCCAACCCTAACCCTAGCCCTAGCCCTAATCCTAACCCTAACCCTAAACCTAGCCCTAACCCTAATCCTATCCCTAAACCTAACCCTAACCCTAACCCTAACCCTAGCCCTAACTCTAACCCTAACATTAACCCTAACCTTACCCCTAGCACTAGCCCTAGCACTTGCCCTAGACCTAGCACTAACCCTAACCGTAACCCTAACCCTAGCCCTAGCCCTAGCCCTAGACCTATCCCTAATTCAAACCCTAGCCCTAACCCAAACCCTAACCCGAAACCTAACCCTAGACTTGGCCCTAACCCTAGCCCTAGCCCTAACCCTAACCCTAGCCCTAGCCCAAGCCCTAGCCCTAGCACTAGCCCTCACCCTAACGCTAGCCCTAACCCTAACCGTAACCCTAACCCTAACCCTACCCTAGCTCTAGCCCTAACCCTAGCCCTAACCCTAACCCTAACCCTAGCCATAACCCTAACCCTAACCCTAGCCCAAGCCCTAGTCTTAGCCCTAGCCCTAGCCCTAACCATAACCCTAACCCTAACCCAAGCCCTAGCCCTAATCATAACCCTAACCCTAACCCTAACCCTAACCCTAGCCATAACCCTAACCCTAACCCTAGCCCAAGCCCTAGCCTTAGCCCTAGCCCTAGACCTAACCATAACCCTAACCCTAACCCTAACCCTAGCCCTAACCCTAACACTAACCCTAACCCTAGCCCTAGCCCTAGCCCTAGCCCTAGCCCTAACCCTAACCCTAACCCTAACTTTAACCCTTGGCCTAACCCTAACCCTACCCCTAGCCCTAGCCCTAATCCTAACTCTAACACTAACCCTAGCCCTAACCCTAACACTAACCCTAACCCTAGCCCTAGCCCTAGCCCTATACCTAACCCTAACCCTAACCCTAGCGCTAACCCTAATCCTAGCCCTAAACCTAACCCTAACCCTATCCATAACCCTAGACCTTACCCTAACCGTAACCCTAGGCCTAGCCCTAGCCCTAGCCCTAGCCCTAACCCTAACCCTAAGCCTAACCTAACCCTAACCCTAGCCCTAGCCCAAGCCCTAGCCCTAGCACTAACCAGAACACTAACCCTAACCATAACCCTAACCCAACCCTATCCCTAGCCCTAGCCCTATCCCTAACCCTAACCCTAACACTAACACTAGCCCTAAACCTAACCCTATCCCTAGCCCAAGCCCTAGCCCTAGCCCTAGCCATTGCCCTAGCCCTAAACCTAACCATAACCCTAACCCTAGGCCTAACCCTAACCCGAGCCCTAGCCATAGCCCTAGCCCTAGCACTAACCCTAAACCCAACCTAACCCTAGCCCTAGCCCTAAACCTAACCCTAACCCTAACTCTAGCCCTAAACCTAATCCTAGCCCTAAACCTAAACCTAAACCTAAACCTATCCCTAACCCTAACCCTAACCCTAACCCTAACCCTACACCTAGCACTAGCCCTAGACCTAGCCCTTGCCCTAGCCCTAGCCCTAAGCCTAACTGTAACCCTAACCCTAGCCCTAGCCCTAGGCCTAGCCATAACCCTTCCCTATCCCTAACCGTAACCCTAACCCTAACCGTACAATAGCCCTAGCCCTAGCCCTAGCCCTAACCCTAACCCTAACCCTAGCCCTAAACCTAACCCTAACAGTAACCCTAACCTTAGCCGTAGCCCTAGCCCTAACTCTAACCGTAACTCTAACCCTAGCCCTAGCCCTAGCCCTAGCCCTAGACCTAACCCTAGGCCTAACCCTAACCCGAGCCCTAGCCCTAGGCCTAGACCTAACGCTAACCCTAAACCCAACCCTAACCCTAGCCCTAGCCCTAAACCTAACCCTAACCCTAAGTCTAGCCCTAACCCTAATCCTAGCCCTAAACCTAACCCTAACCCTAACCATATCCCTAACCCTAACCCTAACCCTAACCCTACCCCTAGCACTAGCCTTAGCCCTAGCCCTTGCCCTAGCCCTAGCCCTAACCCTAACTGTAACCCTAACCCTAGCCCTAGCCCTAGCCCTGGCCCTAGACCTAAACCTAATCCAAACCCTAGCCCTAACCCTAACCCTAACCCGAAACCTAACCCTAGCCCTGGCCCTAGCCCTAACCCTAGCCCTAACCCTAACCCTAGCCCTAGCCCTAGCCCTAGCCCTAGCCCTAGCACTAGCCCTAACGCTAAGCCTAGACCTAACCCTAACCGTAACCCTAACCCTAACCCTAACCCTAGCCCTAGCCCTAGTCCTAGCCCTAAACCAAACACTAGCCCTAGCCCTAGCCCTCGCCGTAGCCCTAACCCTAACCCTAAACCTAACCCTAGCCCTAGCCCTAATCCTAGCTTTAGGCCTAACCCTAACCCTAGCCCTAGCCATAGCCCTAGCACTAGCCCTAGCACTAGCCCTAGCCATAACCCTAGCCCTAACCCTAACCCTAAACCTAACCCTAGCCCTAGCCCTAAACCTAACCCTAACCTTAACCCTAGGCCTAGCCCTAACCCTAACCCTAACCCCAGCCTTAACCCTAGCCCTAGCCCTAGCCCTAGCCCTAACCCTAACCCTAACCATAGCCCTAGCCCTAGCCCTAACGATAACCCTAACCGTAGCCCTAGCCCTAGCCCTAGCCCTACCCCTTGCCCTAACCCTAACCCTAACGCTAACCGTAAACCTAAACCAAACCCTACCCTAGACCTAGCCCTAGCCCTAGCCCTAACCCTGACCCCAACCATAACCCTAGCACTAACCCTAACCCTAGCCCTAGCCCTAGCCCTAGCCCTAGCCTAGCCCTAACCCTAACCCTAACCCTAGCTCAAACACTAACCCTAACCCTAGCATTAGCCCTAGCCCTAGAACTAGCCCTAACCCTAACCATAACCCTAGCCCTAACACTAACACTAGCCCTAGCCCTAGCCCTAGCACTAGCCCTAACCCAAACCCTAAACATAACCCTAGCCCTTCCCATAACCCTAGCCGTAGCCCTAACCCTAAACCTAACCATAGCCCTAGCCCTAACCCTAACACTAACCCTAACCCTAGCATTAGCCCTAGCCCTAGCCCTAGCCCTAGCCCTACCCCTTGACCTAACCCTAACCCTAACGCTAACCGTAACCCTAACCCTAACCCTAACCTAGCCCTAGCCCTAGCCCTAAACCTAACCCTAACCATAACCCTGCCCTAACCCTAAACCTAGCCCTAACCATAGACCTAGCCTTAGCCCTAGACATAGCCCTAACCCTAACACAAGCCCTAGCCCTAATCCTAACCCTAACCCAAAGCCTAGCCGTAGCCCTAGCCATCGCCGTAGCCCTAACCCTAACCCTAACCCTAGCCCTAGACCTAGCCCTAGCCCTAGCCCTAGCCCTAACACTAGCCCTAGCCCTAACCCTAACCCTAACCCTAACCCTAACCCTAGCCCTAGCCCTCGTCGTAGCCCTAACCCTAACCCTAACCGTAGCCCTAGCCCTAACCCTAACACTAACCCTAACCCTAACCCTAACCCTAGCCTTAGCCCTACCCCTAGCCCTAACCCTAAATCTAGCCCTAGCCCAAAACATAGCCTTAGGCCTAACCCTAACCCTAGCCCTAGCCATAGCCCTAGCACTACCCCTAGCGCTAGCTCAAGCCGTAACCCTAGCCCTAACACTAACCCTAACCCTAACCCTAGCCCTAGCCCTAGCCATAGCCCCAACCCTAACTCTAATACTAACCCAAACACAAGCCCTAGCCCTAACCCTAAACCTAACCTTAACCCTAGGCCTAGCCCTAACCCTAACCCTAAACCTAGACCTAGCCCTACACCTAGCCCTAGCCCTAGCCCTACACCTAGCCCTAGCCATAGCCCTAACCATAACCCTAAACCTAGCCCTAGCCCTAGCCCTAGCCGTAGCCCTAACCCTAACCCTAACCGTAGCCCTAGCCCTAACCCTAACCCTAACCCTAGCCCTACCCTAGACCTAGTCCTAGCCCTAGCCCTAGCCCTAGCCGTAGCCCTAACCCTAACCCAAGCCCTAGCCTTAGCCCTAACCCTAAACCTAACCTAACCCTAGCTCTAACCCTAACCCTAGCCGTAACCCTAGCCCTAACCCAAGCCCTAGCCCTAACCCTAAACCTAACCTTAACCCTAGTACTAGCCCTAACCCTAACCCTAACCCTAGCCCTAGCCCTAGCCCTGGCCCAAGCCCTAGCCCTAGCCCTAACCCAAACCCTAACCCTAGCCGTAGCCCTAGTCCTAGCCCTAGCCATTGCCCTAGCCCTAGCCGTGGCCGTAACCCTAACCCTAAACCTAACCCTAGCCCTAGCCCTAGCCCTAGCCCTAAGCCTAACCCTAACCCTAACCCTAACCCTAGCCCTAGCACTAGCCTTAGCCCTAGCCCTAACCATAACCCTAATCCTAACCCAAGCCCTAGCCCTAACCCTAACCCTGGCACTAACCCTAAACCTAACCCTAGCCATAGCCCTAGACCTAGCCCTAGCCCTAAGCCTAACGCTAACCCTAAACCTAGCCCTAGCCCTAGCCCTAAACCTAACCCTAACCTATCCCTACCCCTAGCCCTAGCCCTAGCCCTAATACTAACCCTAAACCTAACCCTAACCCTAACACTAAACCTAGCCCTAGCCCTAACCTAGCCCTAACCCTAAACCTAGCCCTAGACCTAAACCTAGCCTTAGGCCTAACCCTAAACCTAGCCCTAGCCATAGCCCTAGCCCTAGCCCTAGCCATTGCCCTAGCCCTAGCCCTGGCCCTAACCCTAACCCTAAACCTAACCCTAGCCCTAGCCCTAGCCCTAGCCCTAAACCTAACCCTAGCCATAGCCCTAATCCTAGCCTTAGACCTAACCCTAACCCTAGCCCTAGCCATAGCCCTAGCCCTAGCCCTAGCCATTGCCCTAGCCCTAGGCCTGGCCCTAACCCTAACCCTAAACCTAACCCTAGCCCTAGCCCTAGCCCTAGCCCTAACCCTAACCATAACCCTAATCCTAAACCAAGCCCTAGCCCTAACCCTAACCCTAGCCCTAACCCTAACCCTAACCCTAGCCTTAGCACTAGCCCTAGCCCTAGCCCTAACCCTAATCCTAACCCTAAACCTAGCCCTAGCCCTAGCCATAAAACTAACCCTAACCTAGCCCTACCCCTAGCCCTAGCCATAGCCCTAACCCTAACACTAACCGTAGCCCTAGGCCTAGCCCTAGCCCTTGCCCTTACCCTAACCCTAACATTAACCGTAAACCTAACCCTAACCCTACCCTAGCCCTAGCCCTAAATCTAGCCCTAGGCCTAGCCCTAGCCCTAGCCCTAACCCTAACCCTAACCCTAACCCTAGCCCAAACACTAACCCTAACCCTAGCATTAGCCCTAGCCCTAGGCCTAGCCCTAACCCTAACCCTAACCCTAACCCTAACCCTAACCCCAGCCCTAACACTAACACTAGCCCTAGCCCTAGCACTAGCCCTAACCCTACCCTAACCCTAACCCTCGCCCTTCCCCTAACCCTGACCCTAACCCTAGCTCTAACCCTAACCGTAACCCTAACCCTAACCCTACCCTAGCCCTAGCCCTAGCCTCAGCCCTAAACATAACCCTAACCGTAACGCTAACTCTAACCCTAACCCTAGCCCTAGCCCTTTTCCTAGACCTAGCCATAACCCTAACCCTAACCCTAGCCCTAACACTAACCCTAACCCTAAAGCTAGCCCTAGCCCTAGCCCAAGCCCTAGACCTAGCCCTAGCCCTACCCCTAACCCTAAACCTAGACCTAGCCCTAGACCTAGCCCTAGCCCTAGCCCTAACCCTAACTCTAACCCTAACCCTAGCTCTAGCCCTATCCCTAGAACTAGCCATAACCCTAACCCTAACCCTAGCCCTAACACTAACCCTAACCCTAAAGCTAACCCTATTCCTAGACCTTGCCCTAGACCTAGCCCTAGCCCTAAACCTAACCCTATCCCTAGCCCTAGCCCTAGCCCTAGCCATTGCCCTAGCCCTAGCCCTGGCCCTAACCCTAACCCTAAACCTAACCCTAGCCCTAGCCCTAGCCCTAGCCCTAGGCCTAACCCTAACCCTAACCCTAACCCTAACCCTAGCCCTAGTCCTAGCCCTAGCCCTATCCCTAACCATAAACCTAATCCTAACCCAGGCCTAGCCTTTAACCTAACCCTAGCCCTAACCCTAACCCTAACCCTAGCCCTAGCCGTAGCCCTAGCCCTAGCCCTAACCCTAACACTAACCCTAAACCTAGCCCTAGCCCTAGCCCTAAACCTAACCCTAACCTAGCCCTACCCCTAGCCCTAGCCCTAGCCCAAACCCTAACCCTAACCCCAACCCTAAACCTAGCCCTAGCCCTAACCCTAACCCTAACCCTAACCATAGCCCTAACCCTAATACTAACAAAAAACCTAACCCTAACCCTAACCCTAAACCTAGCCCTAGCCCTAGCCCTAGCCCTAACCCTAAACCTAGCCCTACACCTAAACCTAGCTTTAGGCCTATCCCTAAACCTAGCCCAAGCCATAGCCCTAGCAATAGCCCTAGCGCTAGCCCTAGCCGTAACCCTAGCCTTAACCCTAACCCTAACCGTAACCCTAACCCTAACCCTAACCTAGCCCTAGCCCTAGGCTTAGCCCTAAACCTAACCCTAACCGTAATGCTAACTCTAACCCTAACCCTAGCCCTAGCCCTATCCCTAGACCTAGCCCTAACCCTAACGCTACCCTAGCCCTAAACTAACCCTAACCCTAAAACTAGCCCTAGCCCTAGCCCTAGACCTAGCCCTAGCCCTAACCCTAACCCTAACCCTAGACCTAGCCCTAAACCCTGCCCTAGCCCTAGCCCTAACCCTAACCCTAAACCTATCCCTAGCCTTGGACCTAGACCTAGACCTAGCCCTATCCCTAACCCTAACCCTAGCCGTAGCCCTAGCCCTAGCCCTAGCCATTGCCCTAGCCCTAGCCCTGGCCCTAACCCTAACCCTAAACCTAACCCTAGCCCTAGCCCTAGCCCTAGGCCTAACCCTAACGCTAACCCTAACCTTGGCCTAGCCCTAGCCCTAGCCCTATCCATAACCCTAATCCTAACCCAAGCCCTAGCCCTAACCCTAACCCTGGCCCTACCCTAAACCTAACCCTAGCCCTAGCCCTAGCCCTAGCCCTAGCCCTAACCCTAACCCTAACCCTAAGCCTAGCCCGAGCCCTAGCCCTAAACCTAACCCTAACCCTAGCCCTAACCCTAACCCTAGCCCTAGCCCTAGCCCTAGCCCTAGCCCTAGCCCTAACCCTAACCCTAAACCTAGCCCAAACACTAACCCTAACCCTAGCATTAGCCCTAGCCCTAGCCCTAGCCCTAGCCCTAACCCTAACCATAACTCCAGCCCTAACACTAACACTAGCCCTAGCCCTAGCACTAGCCCTAACCCTAACCCTAACGATAAACCTAGCCCTTCCCCTAACCCTAGCCGTAGCCCTAACCATAACCCTAACCGTAACCCTAGCCCTAACCCTAAACCTAACCCTAGCCCTAACCCTAATACTAACCCTAAACCTATGTCTAACCCTAACCCTAAACCTAGCCCTAGCCCTGGCCCTAGCCCTAACCCTAAACCTAGCCCTAGACCTAAACCTAGCCTTAGGCCTAACCCTAAACCTAGCCCCAGCCATAGCCCTAGCAATAGCCCTAGCGCTAGCCCTAGCAGTAACCCTAGCCTTAACCCTAACCCTAACCATAACCCTAACCCTAACCCTAACCCTACCCTAGCCCTTGACTTAGCCTTAGCCCTAAACCCAACCCTAACCATAACGCTAACTCTAACCCTAACCATAGCCCTAGCCCTATCCCTAGACCTAGCCCTAACCCTAACCCTAACCCTAGCCCTAAAACTAACCCTAACCCTAAACCTAGCCCTAGCGCTAGCCCTAGCCCTAGCCCTAGCCCTAGCCCTAACCCTAACCCTAACCCTAGACCTAGCCCTAGCCCTAGCCCTAGCCCTAGCCCTAACCCTAACCCTAACCCTAGCCCTAGACATAGCCCTGGCCCTAGACCTAGCCCTAGCCCTAACCCTAACCCTAACCCTAGCCCTAGCCCTTTCCCTAGCCCTAGCCCTAGCCATTGCCCAGGCCCTAGCCCTAACACTAGCCCTAGCCCTAGCCCTAACACTAGCCCTAGCCCTAAACCTAACCCTAACCCTAACCCTAGCCCTAGCCCTAGCCCTAGCCCTAGCCGTATCCCTAACCCTAACCCTAACCCTAACTCCAACCCTAACCCTAGCCCTAACCCTAACCATAACCCTAACCCTAACCCTAGCCATAACCCTAAACCTAACCCTACCCTAGACCTAGCCCTAGCCCTAGGCCTAGCCCTAGCCGTAGGGCTAACCCTAACCCAAGCCCTAGCCTTAGACCTAACCCTAAACCTAACCCTAACCCTAGCCCTAACCCTAACCCTAACCCTAACCTAGACCTAGCCCTAGCCCTAGCCCTAGCGCTAATCCTAACCCTAACCCTAACCCTAGCCCTAGCCCTAGCCCTAGCCCTACCCCTTGACCTAACCCTAACCCTAACGCTAACCGTAACCCTAACCCTAACCCTACCCTAGCCCTAGGCCTAGCCCTAGCCCTAGCAATAACCCTAACCCTAATCATAACCCTAGCCCTAACCCTAACCCTAGCCCTAGCCCTAGACCTAGCCCTAGCCCTAGCCCTAACCCTAACCATAACCCTAGCCCAAAAACTAACCCTAACCCTAGAATTAGCCCTAGCCCTAGCCCTAGCCCTAGCCCTAGCCCTAACCCTAACCATAACCCTAACCATAACCCTAGCCCTTCCCCTAACCCTAGCCGTAGCCCTAACACTAACCCTAACCGTAGCCCTAGCCCTAACCCTAACACTAACCCTAGCCCTAACCCTAACCCTAAACCTACCCTAGCCCTAGCACTAGCCCTAGTCCTAGCCCTAGCCCTAAGCCTAACCATAACCCTAACCCTAACCCTAGCCCTAGCCCTAGCCCTAGCCTTAACCATAGCCCTCACACTAACCCTAGAACTAGCCCTAACCTAGCCTTAACCCTAGCCCTAGCCCTAACCCTAACCCTAGCCTTAACCCTAAACCTAAACCTAGCACTAGCCATAGCCCTAGCCCTAATCCTAACCCTAACCCTAGCCCTCACCATAAACCTAGCCCTAGCCCTAACCTAGCCTTATCCCTAGCTCTAGCGCTAACCCTAACCCTAACCCTAACCCTAGCCCTAACCCTAACCCTAGCCCTAGACCTAGCCCTAGCCCTAACGCTAACCCTAACCCTAGCCCTAGCCCTAACCATAACCCAAACCCTAGCCCTAGCCCTAACCATAACCCAAACCCTAGCCCTAATCCTAACCGTAACCCTAAACCTAGCCCTAGCCCTAGCCCTAGCCCGAACCCTAACCCTGACCCAAAACATAGCCCTAGCCCTAACACTAGCCCTAGACCTAAACCTAAGCCTAACCTAGCCCTAAGCCTAGCCCTAGCCCTAGCCCTAACCCTAACCCTAACCCCAACCCTAACCCTAGCCCTAGCCCTAAACATAACCCTAACCCTAGCCCTAGCCCTAACCATAACCCAAACCCTAGCCCTAACCATAACCCTAACCCTAACCCTAGCCGTTGCCCTAACCCTATCCGTAAACCTAACACTAACCCTAACCCTAGCCCTAGCCATAGCCATAGCCCTAGCCCTAGCCCTAACACTAGCCCTAGCTCTAACCCTAACCCTAACCCTAACCCTAGACCTAGCCCTAGCCCTAGCCGTAGCCCTAACCCTAACCCTAACCGTAGCCCTAGCCCTAACCCTAACCCTAAACCTAACCCTAGCCCTAGCCCTAGCCATAGCCCTAACCCTAACCCTAATCCTAACCCTAACCCAAGCCCTAGCCCTAACCCTATCCCTAAACTTAACACTAGGCCTAGCCCTAACCCTAACACTAACCCTAGACCTAGCCCTAGACCTAGCCCTAGCCCTAGCCCTAACCCTAACCCTAACCCTAACCCTAGCCCTAACCCTAATACTAACCCTAAACCTAACCCTAACCCTACCCTAGACCTAGCCCTAGCCCTAGCCCTAGCCGTAGCCCTAACCCTAACCCAAGCCCTAGCCTTAGTCCTAACCCTAACCCTAGCCCTAGCACTAGCCTTAGCCCTAGCCCTAACCATAAACCTAATCCTAACCCAAGCCCTAGCCCTAACCCTAACCCTGGCCCTAACCCTAAACCTAACCCTAGCCCTAGCCCTAGCCCTAGCCCTAACCCTAACGCTAACCCTAAACCTAGCCCTAGCCCTAGCCCTAAACCTAACCCTAACCTAGCCCTACCCCTAGCCCTAGCCCTAGCCCTAGCCCTAACCCTAACCCTAACCCCAACCCTAACCCTAGCCCTAGCCCTAACCCTAACCCTAACCCTAACCCTAGCCCTAACCCTAATACTAACCCTAAACCTAACCCTAACCCTAACACTAAACCTAGACCTAGCCCTAGCCCTTGCCCTAACCCTAAACCTAGCCCTAGACCTAAACCTAGCCTTAGGCCTAACCCTAAACCTACCCCCAGCCATAGCCGTAGCAATCGCCCTAGCGCTAGCCCTAGCCGTAACCCTAGCCCTAACCCTAACCATAACCCTAACCCTAACCCTAGCCCTAGCCCTAGCACTAGCCCTAACCCTAACCTTAACCATAACCCTAGCCCTTCCCCTAACCCTAGCCGTAGCCCTAACACTAACCCTAACCGTAGCCCTAGCCCTAACCCTAACACTAACCCTAACCCTAACCCTAGCCCTAGCCCGAGCCCTAGCCCTAACCCTAAACCTAGCCCTAGCCCAAAACATAGCTTTGGCCTAACCCTAACCATAGCCCTAGCCATAGCCATAGCACTACCCCTAGCGCTAGCCCTAGCCGTAACCCTAGCCCTAACCCTAACCCTAACCCTAACCCTAGCCCTAGCCCTAGCCATAGCCCTAACCCTAACCCTAATCCTAACCCTAACCCAAGCCCTAGCCCTAACCCTATCCCTAAACTTAACACTAGGCCTAGCCCTAACCCTAAACCTAACCCTAGACCTAGCCCTAGACCTAGCCCTAGCCCTAGACCTAACCCTAACCCTAACCCTAGCCCTAGCCCTAGCCCTAACCCTAACCCTAACCCTAGCCCTAACCCTAACCCTAACCCTACCCTAGACCTAGCCCTAGCCCTAGCCCTAGCCCTAGCCGTAGCCGTAACCCTAACCCAAGCCCTAGCCTTAGCCCTAACCCTAACCCTAAACCTAGCCCTAGCCCTAGCCCTCGCCCTAGCCCTAGCTCTCTCCCCCTAGCCCTAACCCTAACCCTAACCCCAACCCTAACCCTACCCTAGACCAAGCCCTAGACCTAGCCCTAGCCCTAACCCTAACCATAACCCTAACCCTAACCCTAAACCTAGCCCTAGCCCTAGCCCTAGCCCTAGCCCTAACCCTAAACCTAGCCCTAACCATTGACCTAGCCTTAGCCCTAGCCCTAGCCCTAGCCCTAACACACTTCCTAGCCCTAACCCTAACCCTAACCCTAACCCTAGCCGTAGCCCTAGCCCTCGCCTTAGCCCTAACCCTAACCCTAACCCTAGACCTAGACCTAGACCTAGCCCTAGCCCTAGCCCTAACACTAGCCCTAGCCCTAACCCTAAGCCTAAACCTAACCCTAGCCCTAGCCCTAGGCCTCGCCGTAGCCCTAACCCTAACCCTAACCGTAGCCCTAGCCGTAACCCTAAACCTAACCCTAAACCTAACCCTAGCCCTAGGCCTAGCCCTAGCCCTAACCCTAAACCTAGCCCTAGCCCAAAACATAGCCTTAGGCCTAACCCCAACCCTAGCCCTAGCCATAGCCCTAGCACTACCCCTAGCGCTAGCCCTAGCCGTAACCCTAGCCCTAACCCTAACCCTAACCCTAACCCTAAACCTAGCCCTAGCCCTAGCCATAGCCCTAACCCTAACCCTAATCCTAACCCTAACCCAAGCCCTAGCCCTAACCCTATCCCTAAACTTAACACTAGGCCTAGCCCTAACCCTAACACTAACCCTAGACCTAGCCCTAGACCTAGCCCTAGCCCTAGCCCTAACCCTAACCCTAACCCTAGCCCTAGCCCTAGCCCTAACCCTAACCCTAACCCTAACCCTAGCCCTAACCCTAATACTAACCCTAAACCTAACCCTAACCCTACCCTAGACCTAGCCCTAGCCCTAGCCCTAGCCGTAGCCCTAACCCTAACCCAAGCCCTAGCCTTAGCCCTAACCCTAACCCTAGACCTAGCACTAGCCTTAGCCCTAGCCCTAACCATAACCCTAATACTAACCCAAGCCCTAGCCCTAACCCTAACCCTGGCCCTAACCCTAAACCTAACCCTAGCCCTAGCCCTAGCCCTAGCCCTAGCCCTAACCCTAACGCTAACCCTAAACCTAGCCCTACCCTAGCCCTAAACCTAACCCTAACCTAGCCCTACCCCTAGCCCTAGCCCTAGCCCTAACCCTAACCCTAACCCCAACCCTAACCCTAGCCCTAGCCCTAACCCTAACCCTAACCCTAACCCTAGCCCTAACCCTAATACTAACCCTAAACCTAACCCTAACCCTAACACTAAACCTAGACCTAGCCCTAGCCCTTGCCCTAATCCTAAACCTAGCCCTAGACCTAAACCTAGCCTTAGGCCTAACCCTAAACCTAGCCCCAGCCATAGCCGTAGCAATCACCCTAGTGCTAGCCCTAGCCGTAACCCTAGCCCTAACCCTAACCATAACCCTAACCCTAACCCTAGCCCTAGCCCTAGCCCTAAACCTAAACATAGCCATAGCCCTAATCCTAGCCTTAGACCTAACCCTAACCCTAGCCCTAGCCATAGCCCTAGCCCTAGCCCTAGCCATTGCCCTAGCCCTAGCCCTTGCCCTAACCCTAACCCTAAACCTAACCCTAGCCCTAGCCCTAGCCCTAACCCTAACCATAACCATAACCCTAATCCTAACCCAAGCCCTAGCCCTAACACTAACCTTAGCCCTAACCCTAACCCTAACCCTAGCCCTAGCCCTAGCCCTAGCCCTAGCCCTAGCCCTAACCCTAACCCTAACCCTAAACCTAGCCCTAGCCCTAGCCCTAAAACTAACCCTAACCTAGCCCTACCCCTAGCCCTAGCCATAGCCCTAACTTTAACACTAACCGTAGCCCTAGGCCTAGGCCTAGCCCTTGCCCTTACCCTAACCCTAACACTAACCGTAAACCTAACCCTAACCCTACACTAGCCCTAGCCCTAAATCTAGCCCTAGCCCTAACCCTAACCCTAAAACTAACCATAACCCTAGCCCTAACCCTAGCCCTAAACCTATCCCTAGCCCTAGCCGTAGCCCTAACCCTAACCCAAGCCCTAGCCTTAGCCCTAACCCTAACCCTAACCCTAGCCCTAGCCCTAGCCCTCGCCCTAGCCCTATCTCTCTCCCCCTAGCCCTAACCCTAACCCTAACCCCAACCCTAACCCTACCCTAGACCTAGCCCTAGCCCTAGCCCTAGCCCTAAACCTAACCATAACCCTAACCCTAACCCTAGCCCTAGCCCTAGCCCTAGCCCTAGCCCTAACCCTAAACCTAGCCCTAACCATTGACCTAGCCTTAGGCCTAGACCTAGCCCTAGCCCTAACACAAGCCCTAGACCCAACCCTAACCCTAACCATAACCCTAACCCTAACCCTAGGCCTAGCCCTAGCCCTAACCCTAAACCTAGCCCTAGCCCAAAACATAGCCTTAGGCCTAACCCCAACCCTAGCCCTAGCCATAGCCCTAGCACTACCCCTAGCGCTAGCCCTAGCCGTAACCCTAGCCCTAACCCTAACCCTAAACCTAACCCTAGCCCTAGCCCTAGCCATAGCCCTAACCCTAACCCTAATCCTAACCCTAACCCAAGCCCTAGCCCTAACCCTATCCCTAACCTTAACACTAGGCCTAGCCCTAACCCTAACCCTAACCCTAGACCTAGCCCTAGCCCTAGCCCTAACCCTAACCCTAACCCTAACCCTAGCCCTAACCCTAACCCTAACCCTACCCTAGACCTAGCCCTAGCCCTAGCCCTAGCCCTAGCCATAGCCCTAAACCTAACCCAAGCCCTAGCCTTAGCCCTAACCCTAACCCTAACCCTAGCCCTAGCCCTACCCATCGCCCTAGCCCTAGCTCTCTCCCCCTAGCCCCAACCCTAACCCTAACCCCAACCCTAACCCTACCCTAGACCTAGCCCTAGACCTAGCCCTAGCCCTAACCCTAACCATAACCCTAACCCTAACCCTAACCCTAGCCCTAGCCCTAGCCCTAGCCCTAGCCCGAACCCTAAACCTAGCCCTAACCATTGACCTAGCCTTAGCCCTAGCCCTAGCCCTAGCCCTAACACAAGCCCTAGCCCTAACCCTAACCCTAACCCTAACCCTAGCCGTAGCCCTAGCCCTCGCCTTAGCCCTAACCCTAACCCTAACCCTAGCCCTAGACCTAGACCTAGCCCTAGCCCTAGCCCTAACACTAGCCCTAGCCCTAGCCCTAACCCTAAGCCTAACCCTAACCCTAGCCCTAGCCCTAGGCCTCGCCGTAGGCCTAACCCTAACCCTAACAAGCCCTAGCCCTAGCCCTAAACCTAACCCTAGCCCTAGGCCTAGCCCTAGCCCTAACCCTAAACCTAGCCCTAGCCCAAAACATAGCCTTAGGCCTAACCCCAACCCTAGCCCTAGCCATAGCCCTAGCACTACCCCTAGCGCTAGCCCTAGCCGTAACCCTAACCCTAACCCTAACCCTAACCCTAGCCCTAGACCTATCCCTAGCCCTAACCCTAACCGTAACCCCAACCCTAAACCTAACCTTAGCCCTAACCCTAACACTAGCCCTAGCCCTAGCACTAGCCCTAACCCTAACACTAACCCTAACCCTAGCCCTAACCCTAACCCTTGCCCTAACCCTAACCCTAACCCTAGCTCTAGCCCTAGCCCTAGACCTAGCCCTAACCCTAAAAATAACCCTAACCCTAACCTAAACATAGCCCTAGCCATGACCCTAACCCTAACCCTAGCCCTAGCACTAACCTTAACCCTATCCCTCACCCTAACCCTAGAACTAGCCCTACTAATAGCCATAGCCATAGCCCTAAAACTAAACCTAACCATAAACCTAGCCCTAGCCCTAGTCCTACCCCTAAACCTACCACTAACCCTAACCCTAACCCTAGCCTAGCACTAGCCGTAGCCTTATCCCTAGCCATAACCCTAAACCTAACCCTAACCCTAGCCCTAACCCTAACCCTAGCCCTAGCCCTAACCCTAACCCTAACCCTAACCCTAACCCTAGCACTAGCGCTAGCCCTAGACCTAACCCTAACCCTAGCCCTAGCCCTAACCCTAACCCTCACCCTAACCCTAACCCTAACCCTAGCACTAGCGTTAACCCTAACCCTAATCCTAACCCTAGCCTAGCACTAGCTGTAGCACTAGCCCTAGAGCTAACCCTAACCCTAACACTAACCCTAGCCCTAAACCTAACCCTAGCCCTAGCCCTAACCCTAACGCTAACCCTAGCCCTAGCCCTAGCCCTAGACCTAGCCCTAACTCTAGCCCTAGCCCTAACCCTAACCCTAAGCCTAACCGTAGCCCTAGCCCTAGCCCTAGCCCTAGCCCTAGCCCTAGCCCTAACCCTAACCCTAGCTCTAGCCCTAGCCCTAGCCCTAACCCTAACCCTAATCCTAACCCTAAACCAAGCACTAGCCCAGCCCTAGCCCTAACCCTAACCCTAAACCTAACACTAACCCTAACCCTAGCCCTAACCCTAACCCTAACCCTACCCTAGCCCTAGCACTAGCCCTAGACCTAGCCCTAGCCCTAACCATAACCGTAACCCTGACACTAGCCCTAGCCCTAGCCACAGCCCTAGCCCTAATCCTAACACTAACCCTAGCCCTAGCCCTAGCCCTAGCCCTAACCCTTACCCTAACCCTAACCCTAGCCCTAACCCTAAACCTAAACCTAGCCCTAGCCCTAGCCCTAGCCCTAAACCTAACCCTAACCCTAGCCCTCACCCTAACCCTAGCCCTAGCCCTAACCTAGCCTTAGCCCTAGCCCTAGCCCTAACCCTAAACCTAACCCTAACCCTAGCCCTAACCATAACCCTAACCCTAGCCCTAGCCCTAACCATAACCCAAACCCTAGCCCTAACCCTAACCGTAAACCTAACACTAGCCGTATGCCTAGCCCTAGACTTCACCCTAACCCTAGCCCTAACCATAACCCTAACCCTAGCCCTAGCCCTAACCATAACCCAAACCCTAGCCCTAACCCTAACCGTAAACCTAACACTAGCCGTATGCCTAGCCCTAGACTTCACCCTAACCCTAGCCCTAGCCCTAGCCCTAGCCCTGGCCCTAACCCTAACCCTAAACCTAACCCTAGCCCTAGCCCTAGCCCTAGGCCTAACCCTAACCCTAACCCTAAACCTAGCCCTAGCCCTAGCCCTAGCCCTAGCCCTAACCATAAGCCTAACCCTAACCCAAGCCCTAGCCCTAACCCCAACCCTAGCCCTAACCCTAACCCTAACCCTAGCCCTACCACTAGCCCAGGCCTAACCCTAACCCTAACCCTAGACCTAGCCCTAGACCTAGCCTTAGCCCTAGCCCTAGCCCTAAACCTAACCCTAACTGTAACGCTAACCCTAACCCTAAACCTAGCCCTAGCCCTATCCCTAGACCTAGCCCTACCCTAACCCTAACCCTAGCCCTAACACTAACCCTAACCCTAAACCTAGCCCTAGCCCTACCCCTAGACTTAGCCCTAGCCCTAACCCTAACCGTAACCCCAACCCTAAACCTAACATTATCCCTAACCCTAACACTAGCCCTAGCCCTCGCACTAGCCTTAACCCTAACACTAACCCTAAACCTAGCCCTAACCCTAGCCCTTGCCCTAACCCTAACCCTAACTCTAGCCCTAGCCCTAGCCCTAGACCTAGCCCTAACCCTAACCATAACCCTAACCCTAACCTAAAAATAGCCCTAGCCATAAACATAACCCTAACCCTAGCCCTAGCGCTAACCCTCACCCTAACCCGAGAACAAGTCCTATTAATAGCCCTAGACATAGCCCTAACCCTAACCCTAACACTAACCGTAGCCCTAGCCCTAGCCCTAGCCCTAACCCTAACCCTAACCCTAGCTCTAGACCTAGCCCTAGCCCTAACCCTAATCCTAACCGTAAACCAAGCCCTAGCCTAGACCTAGCCCTAACCTTAACCCTAAACCTAACCCTAACCCTAACCCTAGCCCTAACCCTAACCCTAAACCTACCCTAGCCCTAGCACTAGCCCTAGTCCTAGCCCTAGCCCTAAGCCTAACCATAACCCTAACCCTAACCCTAGCCCTAGCCCTAGCCCTAGCCTTAACCATAGCCCTCACACTAACCCTAGAACTAGCCCTAACCTAGCCTTAACCCTAGCCCTAGCCCTAACCCTAACCCTAGCCTTAACCCTAAACCTAAACCTAGCACTAGCCATAGCCCTAGCCCTAATCCTAACCCTAACCCTAGCCCTCACCATAAACCTAGCCCTAGCCCTAACCTAGCCTTATCCCTAGCTCTAGCGCTAACCCTAACCCTAACCCTAACCCTAGCCCTAACCCTAACCCTAGCCCTAGACCTAGCCCTAGCCCTAACGCTAACCCTAACCCTAGCCCTAGCCCTAACCATAACCCAAACCCTAGCCCTAGCCCTAACCATAACCCAAACCCTAGCCCTAATCCTAACCGTAACCCTAAACCTAGCCCTAGCCCTAACCCTAGCCTGAACCCTAACCCTGACCCAAAACATAGCCCTAGCCCTAACACTAGCCCTAGACCTAAACCTAAGCCTAACCTAGCGCTAGGCCTAGCCCTAGCCCTAGCCCTAACCCTAACCCTAACCCCAACCCTAACCCTAGCCCTAGCCCTAACCATAACCCTAACCCTAGCCCTAGCCCTAACCATAACCCAAACCCTAGCCCTAACCCTAACCGTAACCCTAACCCTAGCCGTTGCCCTAACCCTATCCGTAAACCTAACACTAACCCTAACCCTAGCCCTAGCCATAGCCATAGCCCTAGCCCTAGCCCTAACACTAGCCCTAGCTCTAACCCTAACCCTAACCCTAACCCTAGCCCTAGCCCTAGCCCTAGCCGTAGCCCTAACCCTAACCCTAACCGTAGCCCTAGCCCTAACCCTAACCCTAAACCTAACCCTAGCCCTAGCCCTAGCCATAGCCCTAACCCTAACCCTAATCCTAACCCTAACCCAAGCCCTAGCCCTAACCCTATCCCTAAACTTAACACTAGGCCTAGCCCTAACCCTAACACTAACCCTAGACCTAGCCCTAGACCTAGCCCTAGCCCTAGCCCTAACCCTAACCCTAACCCTAACCCTAGCCCTAACCCTAATACTAACCCTAAACCTAACCCTAACCCTACCCTAGACCTAGCCCTAGCCCTAGCCCTAGCCGTAGCCCTAACCCTAACCCAAGCCCTAGCATTAGTCCTAACCCTAACCCTAGCCCTAGCACTAGCCTTAGCCCTAGCCCTAACCATAAACCTAATCCTAACCCAAGCCCTAGCCCTAACCCTAACCCTGGCCCTAACCCTAAACCTAACCCTAGCCCTAGCCCTAGCCCTAGCCCTAGCCCTAACCCTAACGCTAACCCTAAACCTAGCCCTAGCCCTAGCCCTAAACCTAACCCTAACCTAGCCCTACCCCTAGCCCTAGCCCTAGCCCTAGCCCTAACCCTAACCCCAACCCTAACCCTAGCCCTAGCCCTAACCCTAACCCTAACCCTAACCCTAGCCCTAACCCTAATACTAACCCTAACCTAACCCTAACCCTAACACTAAACCTAGACCTAGCCCTAGCCCTTGCCCTAACCCTAAACCTAGCCCTAGACCTAAACCTAGCCTTAGGCCTAACCCTAAACCTACCCCCAGCCATAGCCGTAGCAATCGCCCTAGCGCTAGCCCTAGCCGTAACCCTAGCCCTAACCCTAACCATAACCCTAACCCTAACCCTAGCCCTAGCCCTAGCACTAGCCCTAACCCTAACCTTAACCATAACCCTAGCCCTTCCCCTAACCCTAGCCGTAGCCCTAACACTAACCCTAACCGTAGCCCTAGCCCTAACCCTAACACTAACCCTAACCCTAACCCTAGCCCTAGCCCGAGCCCTAGCCCTAACCCTAAACCTAGCCCTAGCCCAAAACATAGCTTTGGCCTAACCCTAACCATAGCCCTAGCCATAGCCCTAGCACTACCCCTAGCGCTAGCCCTAGCCGTAACCCTAGCCCTAACCCTAACCCTAACCCTAACCCTAGCCCTAGCCCTAGCCATAGCCCTAACCCTAACCCTAATCCTAACCCTAACCCAAGCCCTAGCCCTAACCCTATCCCGAAACTTAACACTAGGCCTAGCCCTAACCCTAAACCTAACCCTAGACCTAGCCCTAGACCTAGCCCTAGCCCTAGACCTAACCCTAACCCTAACCCTAGCCCTAGCCCTAGCCCTAACCCTAACCCTAACCCTAACCCTAGCCCTAACCCTAACCCTAACCCTACCCTAGACCTAGCCCTAGCCCTAGCCCTAGCCCTAGCCGTAGCCCTAACCCTAACCCAAGCCCTAGCCTTAGCCCTAACCCTAACCCTAAACCTAGCCCTAGCCCTAGCCCTCGCCCTAGCCCTAGCTCTCTCCCCCTAGCCCTAACCCTAACCCTAACCCCAACCCTAACCCTACCCTAGACCAAGCCCTAGACCTAGCCCTAGCCCTAACCCTAACCATAACCCTAACCCTAACCCTAACCCTAGCCCTAGCCCTAGCCCTAGCCCTAGCCCTAACCCTAAACCTAGCCCTAACCATTGACCTAGCCTTAGCCCTAGCCCTAGCCCTAGCCCTAACACACTTCCTAGCCCTAACCCTAACCCTAACCCTAACCCTAGCCGTAGCCCTAGCCCTCGCCTTAGCCCTAACCCTAACCCTAACCCTAGCCCTAGACCTAGACCTAGCCCTAGCCCTAGCCCTAACACTAGCCCTAGCCCTAACCCTAAGCCTAACCCTAACCCTAGCCCTAGCCCTAGGCCTCGCCGTAGCCCTAACCCTAACCCTAACCGTAGCCCTAGCCGTAACCCTAAACCTAACCCTAAACCTAACCCTAGCCCTAGGCCTAGCCCTAGCCCTAACCCTAAACCTAGCCCTAGCCCAAAACATAGCCTTAGGCCTAACCCCAACCCTAGCCCTAGCCATAGACCTAGCACTACCCCTAGCGCTAGCCCTAGCCGTAACCCTAGCCCTAACCCTAACCCTAACCCTAACCCTAGCCCTAGCCCTAGCCATAGCCCTAACCCTAACCCTAATCCTAACCCTAACCCAAGCCCTAGCCCTAACCTTATCCCTAAACTTAACACTATCCCTAGCCCTAAACCTAACCCTAACCTAGCCCTACCCCTAGCCCTAGCCCTAGCCCTAACCCTAACCCTAACCCCAACCCTAACCCTAGCCCTAGCCCTAACCCTAACCCTAACCCTAACCCTAGCCCTAACCCTAATACTAACCCTAAACCTAACCCTAACCCTAACACTAAACCTAGACCTAGCCCTAGCCCTTGCCCTAACCCTAAACCTAGCCCTAGACCTAAACCTAGCCTTAGGCCTAACCCTAAACCTAGCCCCAGCCATAGCCGTAGCAATCGCCCTAGTGCTAGCCCTAGCCGTAACCCTAGCCCTAACCCTAACCATAACCCTAACCCTAACCCTAGCCCTAGCCCTAGCCCTAAACCTAAACATAGCCATAGCCCTAATCCTAGCCTTAGACCTAACCCTAACCCTAGCCCTAGCCATAGCCCTAGCCCTAGCCCTAGCCATTGCCCTAGCCCTAGCCCTTGCCCTAACCCTAACCCTAAACCTAACCCTAGCCCTAGCCCTAGCCCTAACCCTAACCATAACCATAACCCTAATCCTAACCCAAGCCCTAGCCCTAACACTAACCCTAGCCCTAACCCTAACCCTAACCCTAGCCCAAGCCCTAGCCCTAGCCCTAGCCCTAGCCCTAACCCTAACCCTAACCCTAAACCTAGCCCTAGCCCTAGCCCTAAAACTAACCCTAACCTAGCCCTACCCCTAGCCCTAGCCATAGCCCTAACTTTAACACTAACCGTAGCCCTAGGCCTAGGCCTAGCCCTTGCCCTTACCCTAACCCTAACACTAACCGTAAACCTAACCCTAACCGTACCCTAGCCCTAGCCCTAAATCTAGCCCTAGCCCTAACCCTAACCCTAAAACTAACCATAACCCTAGCCCTAACCCTAGCCCTAAACCTATCCCTAGCCCTAGCCGTAGCCCTAACCCTAACCCAAGCCCTAGCCTTAGCCCTAACCCTAACCCTAACCCTAGCCCTAGCCCTAGCCCTCGCCCTAGCCCTATCTCTCTCCCCCTAGCCCTAACCCTAACCCTAACCCCAACCCTAACCCTACCCTAGACCTAGCCCTAGCCCTAGCCCTAGCCCTAAACCTAACCATAACCCTAACCCTAACCCTAGCCCTAGCCCTAGCCGTAGCCCTAGCCCTAACCCTAAACCTAGCCCTAACCATTGACCTAGCCTTAGCCCTAGACCTAGCCCTAGCCCTAACACAAGCCCTAGACCCAACCCTAACCCTAACCATAACCCTAACCCTAGCCCTAGGCCTAGCCCTAGCCCTAACCCTAAACTTAGCCCTAGCCCAAAACATAGCCTTAGGCCTAACCCCAACCCTAGCCCTAGCCATAGCCCTAGCACTACCCCTAGCGCTAGCCCTAGCCGTAACCCTAGCCCTAACCCTAACCCTAAACCTAACCCTAGCCCTAGCCCTAGCCATAGCCCTAACCCTAACCCTAATCCTAACCCTAACCCAAGCCCTAGCCCTAACCCTATCCCTAACCTTAACACTAGGCCTAGCCCTAACCCTAACCCTAACCCTAGACCTAGCCCTAGCCCTAGCCCTAACCCTAACCCTAACCCTAACCCTAGCCCTAACCCTAACCCTAACCCTACCCTAGACCTAGCCCTAGCCCTAGCCCTAGCCCTAGCCGTAGCCCTAAACCTAACCCAAGCCCTAGCCTTAGCCCTAACCCTAACCCTAACCCTAGCCCTAGCCCTACCCATCGCCCTAGCCCTAGCTCTCTCCCCCTAGCCCCAACCCTAACCCTAACCCCAACCCTAACCCTACCCTAGACCTAGCCCTAGACCTAGCCCTAGCCCTAACCCTAACCATAACCCTAACCCTAACCCTAACCCTAGCCCTAGCCCTAGCCCTAGCCCGAACCCTAAACCTAGCCCTAACCATTGACCTAGCCTTAGCCCTAGCCCTAGCCCTAGCCCTAACACAAGCCCTAGCCCTAACCCTAACCCTAACCCTAACCCTAGCCGTAGCCCTAGCCCTCGCCTTAGCCCTAACCCTAACCCTAACCCTAGCTCTAGACCTAGCCCTAGCCCTAGCCCTAGCCCTAACACTAGCCCTAGCCCTAGCCCTAACCCTAAGCCTAACCCTAACCCTAGCCCTAGCCCTAGGCCTCGCCGTAGGCCTAACCCTAACCCTAACAAGCCCTAGCCCTAGCCCTAAACCTAACCCTAGCCCTAGGCCTAGCCCTAGCCCTAACCCTAAACCTAGCCCTAGCCCAAAACATAGCCTTAGGCCTAACCCCAACCCTAGCCCTAGCCATAGCCCTAGCACTACCCCTAGCGCTAGCCCTAGCCGTAACCCTAGCCCTAACCCTAACCCTAACCCTCAACCTAGCCCTAGTCCTAGACATAGCCCTAACCCTAACCCTAACCCTAACCCTAACCCTAGCCCTAGACCTATCCCTAGCCCTAACCCTAACCGTAACCCCAACCCTAAACCTAACCTTAGCCCTAACCCTAACACTAGCCCTAGCCCTAGCACTAGCCCTAACCCTAACACTAACCCTAACCCTAGCCCTAACCCTAACCCTTGCCCTAACCCTAACCCTAACCCTAGCTCTAGCCCTAGCCCTAGACCTAGCCCTAACCCTAAAAATAACCCTAACCCTAACCTAAACATAGCCCTAGCCATGACCCTAACCCTAACCCTAGCCCTAGCACTAACCTTAACCCTATCCCTCACCCTAACCCTAGAACTAGCCCTACTAATAGCCATAGCCATAGCCCTAAAACTAAACCTAACCATAAACCTAGCCCTAGCCCTAGTCCTACCCCTAAACCTACCACTAACCCTAACCCTAACCCTAGCCTAGCACTAGCCGTAGCCTTATCCCTAGCCATAACCCTAAACCTAACCCTAACCCTAGCCCTAACCCTAACCCTAGCCCTAGCCCTAACCCTAACCCTAACCCTAACCCTAACCCTAGCACTAGCGCTAGCCCTAGACCTAACCCTAACCCTAGCCCTAGCCCTAACCCTAACCCTCACCCTAACCCTAAACCTAACCCTAGCACTAGCGTTAACCCTAACCCTAATCCTAACCCTAGCCTAGCACTAGCTGTAGCACTAGCCCTAGAGCTAACCCTAACCCTAACACTAACCCTAGCCCTAAACCTAACCCTAGCCCTAGCCCTAACCCTAACGCTAACCCTAGCCCTAGCCCTAGCCCTAGACCTAGCCCTAACTCTAGCCCTAGCCCTAACCCTAACCCTAAGCCTAACCGTAGCCCTAGCCCTAGCCCTAGCCCTAGCCCTAAGCCTAACCCTAGCTCTAGCCCTAGCCCTAGCCCTAACCCTAACCCTAATCCTAACCCTAAACCAAGCACTAGCCCAGCCCTAGCCCTAACCCTAACCCTAAACCTAACACTAACCCTAACCCTAGCCCTAACCCTAACCCTAACCCTACCCTAGCCCTAGCACTAGCCCTAGACCTAGCCCTAGCCCTAACCATAACCGTAACCCTAACACTAGCCCTAGCCCTAGCCACAGCCCTAGCCCTAATCCTAACACTAACCCTAGCCCTAGCCCTAGCCCTAGCCCTAACCCTTACCCTAACCCTAACCCTAGCCCTAACCCTAAACCTAAACCTAGCCCTAGCCCTAGCCCTAGCCCTAGCCCTAAACCTAACCCTAACCCTAGCCCTCACCCTAACCCTAGCCCTAGCCCTAACCTAGCCTTAGCCCTAGCCCTAGCCCTAACCCTAAACCTAACCCTAACCCTAGCCCTAGCCCTAACCATAACCCAAACCCTAGCCCTAACCCTAACCGTAAACCTAACACTAGCCGTATGCCTAGCCCTAGACTTCACCCTAACCCTAGCCCTAGCCCTAGCCCTAGCCCTAGCCATTGCCCTAGCCCTAGCCCTGGCCCTAACCCTAACCCTAAACCTAACCCTAGCCCTAGCCCTAGCCCTAGGCCTAACCCTAACCCTAACCCTAAACCTAGCCCTAGCCCTAGCCCTAGCCCTAGCCCTAACCATAAGCCTAACCCTAACCCAAGCCCTAGCCCTAACCCCAACCCTAGCCCTAACCCTAACCCTAACCCTAGCCCTACCCCTAGCCCAGGCCTAACCCTAACCCTAACCCTAGACCTAGCCCTAGACCTAGCCTTAGCCCTAGCCCTAGCCCTAAACCTAACCCTAACTGTAACGCTAACCCTAACCCTAAACCTAGCCCTAGCCCTATCCCTAGACCTAGCCCTACCCTAACCCTAACCCTAGCCCTAACACTAACCCTAACCCTAAACCTAGCCCTAGCCCTACCCCTAGACTTAGCCCTAGCCCTAACCCTAACCGTAACCCCAACCCTAAACCTAACATTATCCCTAACCCTAACACTAGCCCTAGCCCTCGCACTAGCCTTAACCCTAACACTAACCCTAAACCTAGCCCTAACCCTAGCCCTTGCCCTAACCCTAACCCTAACTCTAGCCCTAGCCCTAGCCCTAGACCTAGCCCTAACCCTAACCATAACCCTAACCCTAACCTAAAAATAGCCCTAGCCATAAACATAACCCTAACCCTAGCCCTAGCGCTAACCCTCACCCTAACCCGAGAACAAGTCCTATTAATAGCCCTAGACATAGCCCTAACCCTAACCCTAACACTAACCGTAGCCCTAGCCCTAGCCCTAGCCCTAACCCTAACCCTAACCCTAGCTCTAGACCTAGCCCTAGCCCTAACCCTAATCCTAACCGTAAACCAAGCCCTAGCCTAGCCCTAGCCCTAACCTTAACCCTAAACCTAACCCTAACCCTAACCCTAGCCCTAACCCTAACCCTAAACCTACCCTAGCCCTAGCACTAGCCCTAGTCCTAGCCCTAGCCCTAAGCCTAACCATAACCCTAACCCTAACCCTAGCCCTAGCCCTAGCCCTAGCCTTAACCATAGCCCTCACACTAACCCTAGAACTAGCCCTAACCTAGCCTTAACCCTAGCCCTAGCCCTAACCCTAACCCTAGCCTTAACCCTAAACCTAAACCTAGCACTAGCCATAGCCCTAGCCCTAATCCTAACCCTAACCCTAGCCCTCACCATAAACCTAGCCCTAGCCCTAACCTAGCCTTATCCCTAGCTCTAGCGCTAACCCTAACCCTAACCCTAACCCTAGCCCTAACCCTAACCCTAGCCCTAGACCTAGCCCTAGCCCTAACGCTAACCCTAACCCTAGCCCTAGCCCTAACCATAACCCAAACCCTAGCCCTAGCCCTAACCATAACCCAAACCCTAGCCCTAATCCTAACCGTAACCCTAAACCTAGCCCTAGCCCTAGCCCTAGCCCGAACCCTAACCCTGACCCAAAACATAGCCCTAGCCCTAACACTAGCCCTAGACCTAAACCTAAGCCTAACCTAGCCCTAGGCCTAGCCCTAGCCCTAGCCCTAACCCTAACCCTAACCCCAACCCTAACCCTAGCCCTAGCCCTAACCATAACCCTAACCCTAGCCCTAGCCCTAACCATAACCCAAACCCTAGCCCTAACCCTAACCGTAACCCTAACCCTAGCCGTTGCCCTAACCCTATCCGTAAACCTAACACTAACCCTAACCCTAGCCCTAGCCATAGCCATAGCCCTAGCACTAGCCCTAACACTAGCCCTAGCTCTAACCCTAACCCTAACCCTAACCCTAGCCCTAGCCCTAGCCCTAGCCGTAGCCCTAACCCTAACCCTAACCGTAGCCCTAGCCCTAACCCTAACCCTAAACCTAACCCTAGCCCTAGCCCTAGCCATAGCCCTAACCCTAACCCTAATCCTAACCCTAACCCAAGCCCTAGCCCTAACCCTATCCCTAAACTTAACACTAGGCCTAGCCCTAACCCTAACACTAACCCTAGACCTAGCCCTAGACCTAGCCCTAGCCCTAGCCCTAACCCTAACCCTAACCCTAACCCTAGCCCTAACCCTAATACTAACCCTAAACCTAACCCTAACCCTACCCTAGGCCTAGCCCTAGCCCTAGCCCTAGCCGTAGCCCTAACCCTAACCCAAGCCCTAGCCTTAGTCCTAACCCTAACCCTAGCCCTAGCACTAGCCTTAGCCCTAGCCCTAACCATAAACCTAATCCTAACCCAAGCCCTAGCCCTAACCCTAACCCTGGCCCTAACCCTAAACCTAACCCTAGCCCTAGCCCTAGCCCTAGCCCTAGCCCTAACCCTAACGCTAACCCTAAACCTAGCCCTAGCCCTAGCCCTAAACCTAACCCTAACCTAGCCCTACCCCTAGCCCTAGCCCTAGCCCTAGCCCTAACCCTAACCCTAACCCCAACCCTAACCCTAGCCCTAGCCCTAACCCTAACCCTAACCCTAACCCTAGCCCTAACCCTAATACTAACCCTAAACCTAACCCTAACCCTAACACTAAACCTAGACCTAGCCCTAGCCCTTGCCCTAACCCTAAACCTAGCCCTAGACCTAAACCTAGCCTTAGGCCTAACCCTAAACCTACCCCCAGCCATAGCCGTAGCAATCGCCCTAGCGCTAGCCCTAGCCGTAACCCTAGCCCTAACCCTAACCATAACCCTAACCCTAACCCTAGCCCTAGCCCTAGCACTAGCCCTAACCCTAACCTTAACCATAACCCTAGCCCTTCCCCTAACCCTAGCCGTAGCCCTAACACTAACCCTAACCGTAGCCCTAGCCCTAACCCTAACACTAACCCTAACCCTAACCCTAGCCCTAGCCCGAGCCCTAGCCCTAACCCTAAACCTAGCCCTAGCCCAAAACATAGCTTTGGCCTAACCCTAACCATAGCCCTAGCCATAGCCATAGCACTACCCCTAGCGCTAGCCCTAGCCGTAACCCTAGCCCTAACCCTAACCCTAACCCTAACCCTAGCCCTAGCCCTAGCCATAGCCCTAACCCTAACCCTAATCCTAACCCTAACCCAAGCCCTAGCCCTAACCCTATCCCTAAACTTAACACTAGGCCTAGCCCTAACCCTAAACCTAAACCTAGACCTAGCCCTAGACCTAGCCCTAGCCCTAGACCTAACCCTAACCCTAACCCTAGCCCTAGCCCTAGCCCTAACCCTAACCCTAACCCTAACCCTAGCCCTAACCCTAACCCTAACCCTACCCTAGACCTAGCCCTAGCCCTAGCCCTAGCCCTAGCCGTAGCCCTAACCCTAACCCAAGCCCTAGCCTTAGCCCTAACCCTAACCCTAAACCTAGCCCTAGCCCTAGCCCTCGCCCTAGCCCTAGCTCTCTCCCCCTAGCCCTAACCCTAACCCTAACCCCAACCCTAACCCTACCCTAGACCAAGCCCTAGACCTAGCCCTAGCCCTAACCCTAACCATAACCCTAACCCTAACCCTAACCCTAGCCCTAGCCCTAGCCCTAGCCCTAGCCCTAACCCTAAACCTAGCCCTAACCATTGACCTAGCCTTAGCCCTAGCCCTAGCCCTAGCCCTAACACACTTCCTAGCCCTAACCCTAACCCTAACCCTAACCCTAGCCGTAGCCCTAGCCCTCGCCTTAGCCCTAACCCTAACCCTAACCCTAGCCCTAGACCTAGACCTAGCCCTAGCCCTAGCCCTAACACTAGCCCTAGCCCTAACCCTAAGCCTAACCCTAACCCTAGCCCTAGCCCTAGGCCTCGCCGTAGCCCTAACCCTAACCCTAACCGTAGCCCTAGCCGTAACCCTAAACCTAACCCTAAACCTAACCCTAGCCCTAGGCCTAGCCCTAGCCCTAACCCTAAACCTAGCCCTAGCCCAAAACATAGCCTTAGGCCTAACCCCAACCCTAGCCCTAGCCATAGCCCTAGCACTACCCCTAGCGCTAGCCCTAGCCGTAACCCTAGCCCTAACCCTAACCCTAACCCTAACCCTAACCCTAGCCCTAGCCCTAGCCATAGCCCTAACCCTAACCCTAATCCTAACCCTAACCCAAGCCCTAGCCCTAACCCTATCCCTAAACTTAACACTAGGCCTAGCCCTAACCCTAACACTAACCCTAGACCTAGCCCTAGACCTAGCCCTAGCCCTAGCCCTAACCCTAACCCTAACCCTAACCCTAGCCCTAGCCCTAGCCCTAACCCTAACCCTAACCCTAACCCTAGCCCTAACCCTAATACTAACCCTAAACCTAACCCTAACCCTACCCTAGACCTAGCCCTAGCCCTAGCCCTAGCCGTAGCCCTAACCCTAACCCAAGCCCTAGCCTTAGCCCTAACCCTAACCCTAGACCTAGCACTAGCCTTAGCCCTAGCCCTAACCATAACCCTAATACTAACCCAAGCCCTAGCCCTAACCCTAACCCTGGCCCTAACCCTAAACCTAACCCTAGCCCTAGCCCTAGCCCTAGCCCTAGCCCTAACCCTAACGCTAACCCTAAACCTAGCCCTAGCCCTAGCCCTAAACCTAACCCTAACCTAGCCCTACCCCTAGCCCTAGCCCTAGCCCTAACCCTAACCCTAACCCCAACCCTAACCCTAGCCCTAGCCCTAACCCTAACCCTAACCCTAACCCTAGCCCTAACCCTAATACTAACCCTAAACCTAACCCTAACCCTAACACTAAACCTAGACCTAGCCCTAGCCCTTGCCCTAACCCTAAACCTAGCCCTAGACCTAAACCTAGCCTTAGGCCTAACCCTAAACCTAGCCCCAGCCATAGCCGTAGCAATCACCCTAGTGCTAGCCCTAGCCGTAACCCTAGCCCTAACCCTAACCATAACCCTAACCCTAACCCTAGCCCTAGCCCTAGCCCTAAACCTAAACATAGCCATAGCCCTAATCCTAGCCTTAGACCTAACCCTAACCCTAGCCCTAGCCATAGCCCTAGCCCTAGCCCTAGCCATTGCCCTAGCCCTAGCCCTTGCCCTAACCCTAACCCTAAACCTAACCCTAGCCCTAGCCCTAGCCCTAACCCTAACCATAACCATAACCCTAATCCTAACCCAAGCCCTAGCCCTAACACTAACCCTAGCCCTAACCCTAACCCTAACCCTAGCCCTAGCCCTAGCCCTAGCCCTAGCCCTAGCCCTAACCCTAACCCTAACCCTAAACCTAGCCCTAGCCCTAGCCCTAAAACTAACCCTAACCTAGCCCTACCCCTAGCCCTAGCCATAGCCCTAACTTTAACACTAACCGTAGCCCTAGGCCTAGGCCTAGCCCTTGCCCTTACCCTAACCCTAACATTAACCGTAAACCTAACCCTAACCCTACACTAGCCCTAGCCCTAAATCTAGCCCTAGCCCTAACCCTAACCCTAAAACTAACCATAACCCTAGCCCTAACCCTAGCCCTAAACCTATCCCTAGCCCTAGCCGTAGCCCTAACCCTAACCCAAGCACTAGCCTTAGCCCTAACCCTAACCCTAACCCTAGCCCTAGCCCTAGCCCTCGCCCTAGCCCTATCTCTCTCCCCCTAGCCCTAACCCTAACCCTAACCCCAACCCTAACCCTACCCTAGACCTAGCCCTAGCCCTAGCCCTAGCCCTAAACCTAACCATAACCCTAACCCTAACCCTAGCCCTAGCCCTAGCCCTAGCCCTAGCCCTAACCCTAAACCTAGCCCTAACCATTGACTTAGCCTTAGGCCTAGACCTAGCCCTAGCCCTAACACAAGCCCTAGACCCAACCCTAACCCTAACCATAACCCTAACCCTAGCCCTAGGCCTAGCCCTAGCCCTAACCCTAAACCTAGCCCTAGCCCAAAACATAGCCTTAGGCCTAACCCCAACCCTAGCCCTAGCCATAGCCCTAGCACTACCCCTAGCGCTAGCCCTAGCCGTAACCCTAGCCCTAACCCTAACCCTAAACCTAACCCTAGCCCTAGCCCTAGCCATAGCCCTAACCCTAACCCTAATCCTAACCCTAACCCAAGCCCTAGCCCTAACCCTATCCCTAACCTTAACACTAGGCCTAGCCCTAACCCTAACCCTAACCCTAGACCTAGCCCTAGCCCTAGCCCTAACCCTAACCCTAACCCTAACCCTAGCCCTAACCCTAACCCTAACCCTACCCTAGACCTAGCCCTAGCCCTAGCCCTAGCCATAGCCCTAAACCTAACCCAAGCCCTAGCCTTAGCCCTAACCCTAACCCTAACCCTAGCCCTAGCCCTACCCATCGCCCTAGCCCTAGCTCTCTCCCCCTAGCCCCAACCCTAACCCTAACCCCAACCCTAACCCTACCCTAGACCTAGCCCTAGACCTAGCCCTAGCCCTAACCCTAACCATAACCCTAACCCTAACCCTAACCCTAGCCCTAGCCCTAGCCCTAGCCCGAACCCTAAACCTAGCCCTAACCATTGACCTAGCCTTAGCCCTAGCCCTAGCCCTAGCCCTAACACAAGCCCTAGCCCTAACCCTAACCCTAACCCTAACCCTAGCCGTAGCCCTAGCCCTCGCCTTAGCCCTAACCCTAACCCTAACCCTAGCCCTAGACCTAGACCTAGCCCTAGCCCTAGCCCTAACACTAGCCCTAGCCCTAGCCCTAACCCTAAGCCTAACCCTAACCCTAGCCCTAGCCCTAGGCCTCGCCGTAGGCCTAACCCTAACCCTAACAAGCCCTAGCCCTAGCCCTAAACCTAACCCTAGCCCTAGGCCTAGCCCTAGCCCTAACCCTAAACCTAGCTCTAGCCCAAAACATAGCCTTAGGCCTAACCCCAACCCTAGCCCTAGCCATAGCCCTAGCACTACCCCTAGCGCTAGCCCTAGCCGTAACCCTAGCCCTAACCCTAACCCTAACCCTCAACCTAGCCCTAGTCCTAGACATAGCCCTAACCCTAACCCTAACCCTAACCCTAACCCTAACCCTAACCCTAGCCCTAGACCTATCCCTAGCCCTAACCCTAACCGTAACCCCAACCCTAAACCTAACCTTAGCCCTAACCCTAACACTAGCCCTAGCCCTAGCACTAGCCCTAACCCTAACACTAACCCTAACCCTAGCCCTAACCCTAACCCTTGCCCTAACCCTAACCCTAACCCTAGCTCTAGCCCTAGCCCTAGACCTAGCCCTAACCCTAAAAATAACCCTAACCCTAACCTAAACATAGCCCTAGCCATGACCCTAACCCTAACCCTAGCCCTAGCACTAACCTTAACCCTATCCCTCACCCTAACCCTAGAACTAGCCCTACTATTAGCCATAGCCATAGCCCTAAAACTAAACCTAACCATAAACCTAGCCCTAGCCCTAGTCCTACCCCTAAACCTACCACTAACCCTAACCCTAACCCTAGCCTAGCACTAGCCGTAGCCTTATCCCTAGCCATAACCCTAAACCTAACCCTAACCCTAGCCCTAACCCTAACCCTAGCCCTAGCCCTAACCCTAACCCTAACCCTAACCCTAACCCTAACCCTAGCACTAGCGCTAGCCCTAGACCTAACCCTAACCCTAGCCCTAGCCCTAACCCTAACCCTCACCCTAACCCTAACCCTAACCCTAGCACTAGCGTTAACCCTAACCCTAATCCTAACCCTAGCCTAGCACTAGCTGTAGCACTAGCCCTAGAGCTAACCCTAACCCTAACACTAACCCTAGCCCTAAACCTAACCCTAGCCCTAGCCCTAACCCTAACGCTAACCCTAGCCCTAGCCCTAGCCCTAGACCTAGCCCTAACTCTAGCCCTAGCCCTAACCCTAACCCTAAGCCTAACCGTAGCCCTAGCCCTAGCCCTAGCCCTAGCCCTAGCCCTAGCCCTAACCCTAACCCTAGCTCTAGCCCTAGCCCTAGCCCTAACCCTAACCCTAATCCTAACCCTAAACCAAGCACTAGCCCAGCCCTAGCCCTAACCCTAACCCTAAACCTAACACTAACCCTAACCCTAGCCCTAACCCTAACCCTAACCCTACCCTAGCCCTAGCACTAGCCCTAGACCTAGCCCTAGCCCTAACCATAACCGTAACCCTAACACTAGCCCTAGCCCTAGCCACAGCCCTAGCCCTAATCCTAACACTAACCCTAGCCCTAGCCCTAGCCCTAGCCCTAACCCTTACCCTAACCCTAACCCTAGCCCTAACCCTAAACCTAAACCTAGCCCTAGCCCTAGCCCTAGCCCTAAACCTAACCCTAACCCTAGCCCTCACCCTAACCCTAGCCCTAGCCCTAACCTAGCCTTAGCCCTAGCCCTAGCCCTAACCCTAAACCTAACCCTAACCCTAGCCCTAACCATAACCCTAACCCTAGCCCTAGCCCTAACCATAACCCAAACCCTAGCCCTAACCCTAACCGTAAACCTAACACTAGCCGTATGCCTAGCCCTAGACTTCACCCTAACCCTAGCCCTAGCCCTAGCCCTAGCCCTAGCCATTGCCCTAGCCCTAGCCCTGGCCCTAACCCTAACCCTAAACCTAACCCTAGCCCTAGCCCTAGCCCTAGGCCTAACCCTAACCCTAACCCTAAACCTAGCCCTAGCCCTAGCCCTAGCCCTAGCCCTAACCATAAGCCTAACCCTAACCCAAGCCCTAGCCCTAACCCCAACCCTAGCCCTAACCCTAACCCTAACCCTAGCCCTACCCCTAGCCCAGGCCTAACCCTAACCCTAACCCTAGACCTAGCCCTAGACCTAGCCTTA
Organism: Sylvilagus floridanus; assembly: GCA_949820135.1. Taxonomy (NCBI): domain Eukaryota; kingdom Metazoa; phylum Chordata; class Mammalia; order Lagomorpha; family Leporidae; genus Sylvilagus; species Sylvilagus floridanus. The sequence continues at coordinate 66,706,172 of OX463241.1, read as the reverse complement.
GCCCTAGCCCTAGCCCTAAACCTAACCCTAACTGTAACGCTAACCCTAACCCTAAACCTAGCCCTAGCCCTATCCCTAGACCTAGCCCTACCCTAACCCTAACCCTAGCCCTAACACTAACCCTAACCCTAAACCTAGCCCTAGCCCTACCCCTAGACTTAGCCCTAGCCCTAACCCTAACCGTAACCCCAACCCTAAACCTAACATTATCCCTAACCCTAACACTAGCCCTAGCCCTCGCACTAGCCTTAACCCTAACACTAACCCTAAACCTAGCCCTAACCCTAGCCCTTGCCCTAACCCTAACCCTAACTCTAGCCCTAGCCCTAGCCCTAGACCTAGCCCTAACCCTAACCATAACCCTAACCCTAACCTAAAAATAGCCCTAGCCATAAACATAACCCTAACCCTAGCCCTAGCGCTAACCCTCACCCTAACCCGAGAACAAGTCCTATTAATAGCCCTAGACATAGCCCTAACCCTAACCCTAACACTAACCGTAGCCCTAGCCCTAGCCCTAGCCCTAACCCTAACCCTAACCCTAGCTCTAGACCTAGCCCTAGCCCTAACCCTAATCCTAACCGTAAACCAAGCCCTAGCCTAGCCCTAGCCCTAACCTTAACCCTAAACCTAACCCTAACCCTAACCCTAGCCCTAACCCTAACCCTAAACCTACCCTAGCCCTAGCACTAGCCCTAGTCCTAGCCCTAGCCCTAAGCCTAACCATAACCCTAACCCTAACCCTAGCCCTAGCCCTAGCCCTAGCCTTAACCATAGCCCTCACACTACCCTAGAACTAGCCCTAACCTAGCCTTAACCCTAGCCCTAGCCCTAACACTAACCCTAGCCTTAACCCTAAACCTAAACCTAGCACTAGCCATAGCCCTAGCCCTAATCCTAACCCTAACCCTAGCCCTCACCATAAACCTAGCCCTAGCCCTAACCTAGCCTTATCCCTAGCTCTAGCGCTAACCCTAACCCTAACCCTAACCCTAGCCCTAACCCTAACCCTAGCCCTAGACCTAGCCCTAGCCCTAACGCTAACCCTAACCCTAGCCCTAGCCCTAACCATAACCCAAACCCTAGCCCTAGCCCTAACCATAACCCAAACCCTAGCCCTAATCCTAACCGTAACCCTAAACCTAGCCCTAGCCCTAGCCCTAGCCCGAACCCTAACCCTGACCCAAAACATAGCCCTAGCCCTAACACTAGCCCTAGACCTAAACCTAAGCCTAACCTAGCCCTAGGCCTAGCCCTAGCCCTAGCCCTAACCCTAACCCTAACCCCAACCCTAACCCTAGCCCTAGCCCTAACCATAACCCTAACCCTAGCCCTAGCCCTAACCATAACCCAAACCCTAGCCCTAACCCTAACCGTAACCCTAACCCTAGCCGTTGCCCTAACCCTATCCGTAAACCTAACACTAACCCTAACCCTAGCCCTAGCCATAGCCATAGCCCTAGCCCTAGCCCTAACACTAGCCCTAGCTCTAACCCTAACCCTAACACTAACCCTAGCCCTAGCCCTAGCCCTAGCCGTAGCCCTAACCCTAACCCTAACCGTAGCCCTAGCCCTAACCCTAACCCTAAACCTAACCCTAGCCCTAGCCCTAGCCATAGCCCTAACCCTAATCCTAATCCTAACCCTAACCCAAGCCCTAGCCCTAACCCTATCCCTAAACTTAACACTAGGCCTAGCCCTAACCCTAACACTAACCCTAGACGTAGCCCTAGACCTAGCCCTAGCCCTAGCCCTAACCCTAACCCTAACCCTAACCCTAGCCCTAACCCTAATACTAACCCTAAACCTAACCCTAACCCTACCCTAGACCTAGCCCTAGCCCTAGCCCTAGCCGTAGCCCTAACCCTAACCCAAGCCCTAGCCTTAGTCCTAACCCTAACCCTAGCCCTAGCACTAGCCTTAGCCCTAGCCCTAACCATAAACCTAATCCTAACCCAAGCCCTAGCCCTAACCCTAACCCTGGCCCTAACCCTAAACCTAACCCTAGCCCTAGCCCTAGCCCTAGCCCTAGCCCTAACCCTAACGCTAACCCTAAACCTAGCCCTAGCCCTAGCCCTAAACCTAACCCTAACCTAGCCCTACCCCTAGCCCTAGCCCTAGCCCTAGCCCTAACCCTAACCCCAACCCTAACCCTAGCCCTAGCCCTAACCCTAACCCTAACCCTAACCCTAGCCCTAACCCTAATACTAACCCTAAACCTAACCCTAACCCTAACACTAAACCTAGACCTAGCCCTAGCCCTTGCCCTAACCCTAAACCTAGCCCTAGACCTAAACCTAGCCTTAGGCCTAACCCTAAACCTACCCCCAGCCATAGCCGTAGCAATCGCCCTAGCGCTAGCCCTAGCCGTAACCCTAGCCCTAACCCTAACCATAACCCTAACCCTAACCCTAGCCCTAGCCCTAGCCCTAGCACTAGCCCTAACCCTAACCTTAACCATAACCCTAGCCCTTCCCCTAACCCTAGCCGTAGCCCTAACACTAACCCTAACCGTAGCCCTAGCCCTAACCCTAACACTAACCCTAACCCTAACCCTAGCCCTAGCCCGAGCCCTAGCCCTAACCCTAAACCTAGCCCTAGCCCAAAACATAGCTTTGGCCTAACCCTAACCATAGCCCTAGCCATAGCCCTAGCACTACCCCTAGCGCTAGCCCTAGCCGTAACCCTAGCCCTAACCCTAGCCCTAACCCTAACCCTAGCCCTAGCCCTAGCCATAGCCCTAACCCTAACCCTAATCCTAACCCTAACCCAAGCCCTAGCCCTAACCCTATCCCGAAACTTAACACTAGGCCTAGCCCTAACCCTAAACCTAACCCTAGACCTAGCCCTAGACCTAGCCCTAGCCCTAGACCTAACCCTAACCCTAACCCTAGCCCTAGCCCTAGCCCTAACCCTAACCCTAACCCTAACCCTAGCCCTAACCCTAACCCTAACCCTACCCTAGACCTAGCCCTAGCCCTAGCCCTAGCCCTAGCCGTAGCCCTAACCCTATCCCAAGCCCTAGCCTTAGCCCTAACCCTAACCCTAACCCTAAACCTAGCCCTAGCCCTAGCCCTCGCCCTAGCCCTAGCTCTCTCCCCCTAGCCCTAACCCTAACCCTAACCCCAACCCTAACCCTACCCTAGACCAAGCCCTAGACCTAGCCCTAGCCCTAACCCTAACCATAACCCTAACCCTAACCCTAACCCTAACCCTAGCCCTAGCCCTAGCCCTAGCCCTAGCCCTAACCCTAAACCTAGCCCTAACCATTGACCTAGCCTTAGCCCTAGCCCTAGCCCTAGCCCTAACACACTTCCTAGCCCTAACCCTAACCCTAACCCTAACCCTAGCCGTAGCCCTAGCCCTCGCCTTAGCCCTAACCCTAACCCTAACCCTAGCCCTAGACCTAGACCTAGCCCTAGCCCTAGCCCTAACACTAGCCCTAGCCCTAACCCTAAGCCTAACCCTAACCCTAGCCCTAGCCCTAGGCCTCGCCGTAGCCCTAACCCTAACCCTAACCGTAGCCCTAGCCGTAACCCTAAACCTAACCCTAAACCTAACCCTAGCCCTAGGCCTAGCCCTAGCCCTAACCCTAAACCTAGCCCTAGCCCAAAACATAGCCTTAGGCCTAACCCCAACCCTAGCCCTAGCCATAGCCCTAGCACTACCCCTAGCGCTAGCCCTAGCCGTAACCCTAGCCCTAACCCTAACCCTAACCCTAACCCTAGCCCTAGCCCTAGCCATAGCCCTAACCCTAACCCTAATCCTAACCCTAACCCAAGCCCTAGCCCTAACCTTATCCCTAAACTTAACACTATCCCTAGCCCTAAACCTAACCCTAACCTAGCCCTACCCCTAGCCCTAGCCCTAGCCCTAACCCTAACCCTAACCCCAACCCTAACCCTAGCCCTAGCCCTAACCCTAACCCTAACCCTAACCCTAGCCCTAACCCTAATACTAACCCTAAACCTAACCCTAACCCTAACACTAAACCTAGACCTAGCCCTAGCCCTTGCCCTAACCCTAAACCTAGCCCTAGACCTAAACCTAGCCTTAGGCCTAACCCTAAACCTAGCCCCAGCCATAGCCGTAGCAATCGCCCTAGTGCTAGCCCTAGCCGTAACCCTAGCCCTAACCCTAACCATAACCCTAACCCTAACCCTAGCCCTAGCCCTAGCCCTAAACCTAAACATAGCCATAGCCCTAATCCTAGCCTTAGACCTAACCCTAACCCTAGCCCTAGCCATAGCCCTAGCCCTAGCCCTAGCCATTGCCCTAGCCCTAGCCCTTGCCCTAACCCTAACCCTAAACCTAACCCTAGCCCTAGCCCTAGCCCTAACCCTAACCATAACCATAACCCTAATCCTAACCCAAGCCCTAGCCCTAACACTAACCCTAGCCCTAACCCTAACCCTAACCCTAGCCCAAGCCCTAGCCCTAGCCCTAGCCCTAGCCCTAACCCTAACCCTAACCCTAAACCTAGCCCTAGCCCTAGCCCTAAAACTAACCCTAACCTAGCCCTACCCCTAGCCCTAGCCATAGCCCTAACTTTAACACTAACCGTAGCCCTAGGCCTAGGCCTAGCCCTTGCCCTTACACTAACCCTAACACTAACCGTAAACCTAACCCTAACCCTACCCTAGCCCTAGCCCTAAATCTAGCCCTAGCCCTAACCCTAACCCTAAAACTAACCATAACCCTAGCCCTAACCCTAGCCCTAAACCTATCCCTAGCCCTAGCCGTAGCCCTAACCCTAACCCAAGCCCTAGCCTTAGCCCTAACCCTAACCCTAACCCTAGCCCTAGCCCTAGCCCTCGCCCTAGCCCTATCTCTCTCCCCCTAGCCCTAACCCTAACCCTAACCCCAACCCTAACCCTACCCTAGACCTAGCCCTAGCCCTAGCCCTAGCCCTAAACCTAACCATAACCCTAACCCTAACCCTAGCCCTAGCCCTAGCCCTAGCCCTAGCCCTAACCCTAAACCTAGCCCTAACCATTGACCTAGCCTTAGCCCTAGACCTAGCCCTAGCCCTAACACAAGCCCTAGACCCAACCCTAACCCTAACCATAACCCTAACCCTAGCCCTAGGCCTAGCCCTAGCCCTAACCCTAAACCTAGCCCTAGCCCAAAACATAGCCTTAGGCCTAACCCCAACCCTAGCCCTAGCCATAGCCCTAGCACTACCCCTAGCGCTAGCCCTAGCCGTAACCCTAGCCCTAACCCTAACCCTAAACCTAACCCTAGCCCTAGCCCTAGCCATAGCCCTAACCCTAACCCTAATCCTAACCCTAACCCAAGCCCTAGCCCTAACCCTATCCCTAACCTTAACACTAGGCCTAGCCCTAACCCTAACCCTAACCCTAGACCTAGCCCTAGCCCTAGCCCTAACCCTAACCCTAACCCTAACCCTAGCCCTAACCCTAACCCTAACCCTACCCTAGACCTAGCCCTAGCCCTAGCCCTAGCCCTAGCCGTAGCCCTAAACCTAACCCAAGCCCTAGCCTTAGACCTAACCCTAACCCTAACCCTAGCCCTAGCCCTACCCATCGCCCTAGCCCTAGCTCTCTCCCCCTAGCCCCAACCCTAACCCTAACCCCAACCCTAACCCTACCCTAGACCTAGCCCTAGACCTAGCCCTAGCCCTAACCCTAACCCTAACCCTAACCCTAACCCTAACCCTAGCCCTAGCCCTAGCCCTAGCCCGAACCCTAAACCTAGCCCTAACCATTGACCTAGCCTTAGCCCTAGCCCTAGCCCTAGCCCTAACACAAGCCCTAGCCCTAACCCTAACCCTAACCCTAACCCTAGCCGTAGCCCTAGCCCTCGCCTTAGCCCTAACCCTAACCCTAACCCTAGCTCTAGACCTAGCCCTAGCCCTAGCCCTAGCCCTAACACTAGCCCTAGCCCTAGCCCTAACCCTAAGCCTAACCCTAACCCTAGCCCTAGCCCTAGGCCTCGCCGTAGGCCTAACCCTAACCCTAACAAGCCCTAGCCCTAGCCCTAAACCTAACCCTAGCCCTAGGCCTAGCCCTAGCCCTAACCCTAAACCTAGCCCTAGCCCAAAACATATCCTTAGGCCTAACCCCAACCCTAGCCCTAGCCATAGCCCTAGCACTACCCCTAGCGCTAGCCCTAGCCGTAACCCTAGCCCTAACCCTAACCCTAACCCTCAACCTAGCCCTAGTCCTAGACATAGCCCTAACCCTAACCCTAACCCTAACCCTAACCCTAGCCCTAGACCTATCCCTAGCCCTAACCCTAACCGTAACCCCAACCCTAAACCTAACCTTAGCCCTAGCCCTAACACTAGCCCTAGCCCTAACCCTAAGCCTAACCCTAACCCTAGCCCTAGCCCTAGGCCTCGCCGTAGCCCTAACCCTAACCCTAACCGTAGCCCTAGCCGTAACCCTAAACCTAACCCTAAACCTAACCCTAGCCCTAGGCCTAGCCCTAGCCCTAACCCTAAACCTAGCCCTAGCCCAAAACATAGCCTTAGGCCTAACCCCAACCCTAGCCCTAGCCATAGCCCTAGCACTACCCCTAGCGCTAGCCCTAGCCGTAACCCTAGCCCTAACCCTAACCCTAACCCTAACCCTAGCCCTAGCCCTAGCCATAGCCCTAACCCTAACCCTAATCCTAACCCTAACCCAAGCCCTAGCCCTAACCTTATCCCTAAACTTAACACTATCCCTAGCCCTAAACCTAACCCTAACCTAGCCCTACCCCTAGCCCTAGCCCTAGCCCTAACCCTAACCCTAACCCCAACCCTAACCCTAGCCCTAGCCCTAACCCTAACCCTAACCCTAACCCTAGCCCTAACCCTAATACTAACCCTAAACCTAACCCTAACCCTAACACTAAACCTAGACCTAGCCCTAGCCCTTGCCCTAACCCTAAACCTAGCCCTAGACCTAAACCTAGCCTTAGGCCTAACCCTAAACCTAGCCCCAGCCATAGCCGTAGCAATCGCCCTAGTGCTAGCCCTAGCCGTAACCCTAGCCCTAACCCTAACCATAACCCTAACCCTAACCCTAGCCCTAGCCCTAGCCCTAAACCTAAACATAGCCATAGCCCTAATCCTAGCCTTAGACCTAACCCTAACCCTAGCCCTAGCCATAGCCCTAGCCCTAGCCCTAGCCATTGCCCTAGCCCTAGCCCTTGCCCTAACCCTAACCCTAAACCTAACCCTAGCCCTAGCCCTAGCCCTAACCCTAACCATAACCATAACCCTAATCCTAACCCAAGCCCTAGCCCTAACACTAACCCTAGCCCTAACCCTAACCCTAACCCTAGCCCAAGCCCTAGCCCTAGCCCTAGCCCTAGCCCTAACCCTAACCCTAACCCTAAACCTAGCCCTAGCCCTAGCCCTAAAACTAACCCTAACCTAGCCCTACCCCTAGCCCTAGCCATAGCCCTAACTTTAACACTAACCGTAGCCCTAGGCCTAGGCCTAGCCCTTGCCCTTACACTAACCCTAACACTAACCGTAAACCTAACCCTAACCCTACCCTAGCCCTAGCCCTAAATCTAGCCCTAGCCCTAACCCTAACCCTAAAACTAACCATAACCCTAGCCCTAACCCTAGCCCTAAACCTATCCCTAGCCCTAGCCGTAGCCCTAACCCTAACCCAAGCCCTAGCCTTAGCCCTAACCCTAACCCTAACCCTAGCCCTAGCCCTAGCCCTCGCCCTAGCCCTATCTCTCTCCCCCTAGCCCTAACCCTAACCCTAACCCCAACCCTAACCCTACCCTAGACCTAGCCCTAGCCCTAGCCCTAGCCCTAAACCTAACCATAACCCTAACCCTAACCCTAGCCCTAGCCCTAGCCCTAGCCCTAGCCCTAACCCTAAACCTAGCCCTAACCATTGACCTAGCCTTAGCCCTAGACCTAGCCCTAGCCCTAACACAAGCCCTAGACCCAACCCTAACCCTAACCATAACCCTAACCCTAGCCCTAGGCCTAGCCCTAGCCCTAACCCTAAACCTAGCCCTAGCCCAAAACATAGCCTTAGGCCTAACCCCAACCCTAGCCCTAGCCATAGCCCTAGCACTACCCCTAGCGCTAGCCCTAGCCGTAACCCTAGCCCTAACCCTAACCCTAAACCTAACCCTAGCCCTAGCCCTAGCCATAGCCCTAACCCTAACCCTAATCCTAACCCTAACCCAAGCCCTAGCCCTAACCCTATCCCTAACCTTAACACTAGGCCTAGCCCTAACCCTAACCCTAACCCTAGACCTAGCCCTAGCCCTAGCCCTAACCCTAACCCTAACCCTAACCCTAGCCCTAACCCTAACCCTAACCCTACCCTAGACCTAGCCCTAGCCCTAGCCCTAGCCCTAGCCGTAGCCCTAAACCTAACCCAAGCCCTAGCCTTAGACCTAACCCTAACCCTAACCCTAGCCCTAGCCCTACCCATCGCCCTAGCCCTAGCTCTCTCCCCCTAGCCCCAACCCTAACCCTAACCCCAACCCTAACCCTACCCTAGACCTAGCCCTAGACCTAGCCCTAGCCCTAACCCTAACCCTAACCCTAACCCTAACCCTAACCCTAGCCCTAGCCCTAGCCCTAGCCCGAACCCTAAACCTAGCCCTAACCATTGACCTAGCCTTAGCCCTAGCCCTAGCCCTAGCCCTAACACAAGCCCTAGCCCTAACCCTAACCCTAACCCTAACCCTAGCCGTAGCCCTAGCCCTCGCCTTAGCCCTAACCCTAACCCTAACCCTAGCTCTAGACCTAGCCCTAGCCCTAGCCCTAGCCCTAACACTAGCCCTAGCCCTAGCCCTAACCCTAAGCCTAACCCTAACCCTAGCCCTAGCCCTAGGCCTCGCCGTAGGCCTAACCCTAACCCTAACAAGCCCTAGCCCTAGCCCTAAACCTAACCCTAGCCCTAGGCCTAGCCCTAGCCCTAACCCTAAACCTAGCCCTAGCCCAAAACATATCCTTAGGCCTAACCCCAACCCTAGCCCTAGCCATAGCCCTAGCACTACCCCTAGCGCTAGCCCTAGCCGTAACCCTAGCCCTAACCCTAACCCTAACCCTCAACCTAGCCCTAGTCCTAGACATAGCCCTAACCCTAACCCTAACCCTAACCCTAACCCTAGCCCTAGACCTATCCCTAGCCCTAACCCTAACCGTAACCCCAACCCTAAACCTAACCTTAGCCCTAACCCTAACACTAGCCCTAGCCCTAGCACTAGCCCTAACCCTAACACTAACCCTAACCCTAGCCCTAACCCTAACCCTAGCTCTAGCCCTAGCCCTAGACCTAGCCCTAACCCTAAAAATAACCCTAACCCTAACCTAAACATAGCCCTAGCCATGACCCTAACCCTAACCCTAGCCCTAGCACTAACCTTAACCCTATCCCTCACCCTAACCCTAGAACTAGCCCTACTAATAGCCATAGCCATAGCCCTAAAACTAAACCTAACCATAAACCTAGCCCTAGCCCTAGTCCTACCCCTAAACCTACCACTAACCCTAACCCTAACCCTAGCCTAGCACTAGCCGTAGCCTTATCCCTAGCCATAACCCTAAACCTAACCCTAACCCTAGCCCTAACCCTAACCCTAGCCCTAGCCCTAACCCTAACCCTAACCCTAACCCTAACCCTAGCACTAGCGCTAGCCCTAGACCTAACCCTAACCCTAGCCCTAGCCCTAACCCTAACCCTCACCCTAACCCTAAACCTAACCCTAGCACTAGCGTTAACCCTAACCCTAATCCTAACCCTAGCCTAGCACTAGCTGTAGCACTAGCCCTAGAGCTAACCCTAACCCTAACACTAACCCTAGCCCTAAACCTAACCCTAGCCCTAGCCCTAACCCTAACGCTAACCCTAGCCCTAGCCCTAGCCCTAGACCTAGCCCTAACTCTAGCCCTAGCCCTAACCCTAACCCTAAGCCTAACCGTAGCCCTAGCCCTAGCCCTAGCCCTAGCCCTAGCCCTAACCCTAACCCTAGCTCTAGCCCTAGCCCTAGCCCTAACCCTAACCCTAATCCTAACCCTAAACCAAGCACTAGCCCAGCCCTAGCCCTAACCCTAACCCTAAACCTAACACTAACCCTAACCCTAGCCCTAACCCTAACCCTAACCCTACCCTAGCCCTAGCACTAGCCCTAGACCTAGCCCTAGCCCTAACCATAACCGTAACCCTAACACTAGCCCTAGCCCTAGCCACAGCCCTAGCCCTAATCCTAACACTAACCCTAGCCCTAGCCCTAGCCCTAGCCCTAACCCTTACCCTAACCCTAACCCTAGCCCTAACCCTAAACCTAAACCTAGCCCTAGCCCTAGCCCTAGCCCTAGCCCTAAACCTAACCCTAACCCTAGCCCTCACCCTAACCCTAGCCCTAGCCCTAACCTAGCCTTAGCCCTAGCCCTAGCCC
>OX463241.1:66670783-66683283 GCA_949820135.1 Sylvilagus floridanus | reverse complement strand
ACCTAGCCCTAGCCCTAGCCCTAGCCCTAGCCCTAGCCCTAACCCTAACCGTAACCCCAACCCTAAACCTAACCTTAGGCCTAACCCTAACACTAGCCCTAGCCCTAGCACTAGCCCTAACCCTAACACTAACCCTAACCCTAGCCCTAACCCTAACCCTTGCCCTATCCCTAACCCTAAACCTAGCCCTAGCCCTAGCTCTAGACCTAGCCCTACCCTAACCTAAGCATAGCCCTAGCCATAACCCTAACCCTAACCCTAGCCCTAGCACTAGCCCTAACCCTAAACTAACCCTAGCCCTAGCCCTAGCCGTAGCCCTAACCCTAACCCTATCCCTAAACCTTGCCCTAACCCTACACTAGATCTAGCCCTAAACCTAACCCTAACCCTAGACCTAGCCTTAGCCCTAACCCTAACCCTAACTCCAACCCTAGCCTTAGCCCTAACCCTAACCCTAACTCCAACCCTAACCCTAGCCCTAGCCCTAACCATAACCCTAACCCTAGCCCTAGCACTAACCATAACCCAAACCCTAGCCCTAACCCTAAGCCTAACCCTAACCCTAGCCCTAGCCCTAGCCCTAGCCCTAGCCATTGCCCTAGCCTTAGCCCTGGCCCTAACACTAACCCTAAACCTAACCCTAGCCCTAGCCCTAGCCCTAGGCCTAACCCTAACCCTAGCCCAGCCCTAGCCCTAGCCCTAGCCCTAGCCCTAACCATAACCCTAATCCTAACCCAAGTCCTAGCCCTAACCCTAACCCTAACCCTAACCCTAACCCTAACCCTAATTCTAGCCCTAGCCCTAGCCCTAGCCCTAGCCCTAACCCTAACACTAACCCTAAACCTAGCCCTAGCCCTAGCCCTAAACCTAACCCTAAACTAGCCCTACCCCTAGCCCTAGCCCTTGCCCTAACTCTAACCCTAACCCCAACCCTAACCCTAGCCCTAGCCCTAACCCTAATACTAACCCTAAGCCTAACCCTAACCCTAACCCTAAACCTAGCCCTAGAACTAGCCCTAGCCATAACCCTAGCCCTAGCCCTAGCCCTAACACTAACCTTAACCCTAACCCTAACCCAAGCCCTAGCCCTAGCCCTAGCCCTAGCCCTAACCCTACCCTAACCCAAAACCTAGCCCTAGCCCTAACACTAGCCCTAGACCTAAACCTAAGCCTAACCTAGCCCTAGCCCTAGCCCTAACCCTAACCCTAACCCCAACCCTAACCCTAGCCCTAGCCCTGACCATAACCCTAACACTAGCCCTAGCCCTAACCATAACCCAAACCCTAGCCCTAACCCTAGCCATAGCCCTAGCCCTAGCCCAAACACTAGCCCTAGCCCTAACCCTAGCCCTAGACCTAGCCCTAGCCGTAGCCCTAACCCTAACACTAACCGTAGCCCTAGCCCTAACCCTAACCCTAACCCTAACCCTAGAACTTCCCCTACCCCTGACCCTAACCGTAGCGCTAACCCTAACCGTAACCCTAACCCTAACCCTACCCTAGCCCTAGCCCTAGCCCTAGCACTAACCCTAACCCTAACCGTAACGATAACCCTAACCCTAACCCTAGCCCTAGCCCTAACACTAACTCTAAACCTAACCCTAGCACTAACACTAACCCTAACCATAAACCTAGTCCTAGCCCTAACCCTAGCCCTAGCCCTAAACCTAGCCCTAGCCCTAACCCTAACCGTAACCCCAACCCTAAACCTAACCTTAGGCCTAACCCTAACACTAGCCCTAGCCCTAGCACTAGCCCTAACCCTAACACTAACCCTAACCCTAGCCCTAACCCTAGCCCTTGCCCTAACCCTAACCCTAAACATAGCCCTAGCCCTAGCTCTAGACCTAGCCCTACCCTAACCTAAACATAGCCCTAGCCATAACCCTAACCCTAACCCTAGCCCTAGCACTAGCCCTAACCCTAAACTAACCCTAGCCCTAGCCCTAGCCGTAGCGCTAACCCTAACCCTAACCTAAACATAGCCCTAGCCATAACCCTAACCCTAACCCTAGCCCTAGCACTAGCCCTAACCCTAATCCTAACCCTAGCCCTAGCCCTAGCCGTAGCGCTAACCCTAACACTAACCCTCACCCTAACCATAGAACTAGCCCTATTAATAGCCCTAGACCTAGCACTAAAACTAACCCTAACCCTAATCCTAGCCCTAGCCCTAGCCCTAAACCTACCCCTAACCCTAACCCTAACCCTAACCCTAACCCTAGCCTAGCACTAGCTGTAGCACAAGCCCTAGCCCTAACTCTAACCCTAACCCTAACCCTAGCCCTAACCCTAACCCTAGCCCTAGCCCTAACCCTAACCCTAACCCTAACCCTAACCGTAGCCAGAGCCCTAGCCCTAGACCTAGCCCTAACCCTAACCCTAACCCTAGCCCTTCCCCTACCCCTGACCCTAACCGTAGCTCTAACCCTAACCGTAACCCTAACCCTAACCCTACCCAAGCCTTAGCCCTAGCCCTAGCCCTAACCCTAACCCTAACCGTAACGCTAACCCTAACCCTAAACCTAGCCCTAGCCCTAGCCCTAGCCCTAACACTAACCCTAAACCTAACCCTAGCCCTAACACTAACCCTAACCCTAAACCTAGCCCTAGCCCTAGCCCTAGCCCTAGCCCTAGACCTAGCCCTAGCCCTAACCCGAACCGTAACCCCAACCCTAAACCTAACCTTAGCCCTAACCCTAACAATAGCCCTAGCCCTAGCACTAGCCCTAACCCTAACAATAACCCTAACCCTAGCCCTAACCCTAGCAGTTGCCCTAACCCTAACCCTAACCCTAACCCTAGCCCTAGCCCTAGCCCTAGACCTAGCCCTAACCCTAACCATAACCCTAACTCTAACCTAAACATAGCCCTAGCCATAACACTAACCCTAACCCTAGCCCTAGCACTAGCCCTAACACTAACCCTAAACCTAACCCTAGCCCTAACACTAACCCTAACCCTAAACCTAGCCCTAGCCCTAGCCCTAGCCCTAGCACTAGACCTAGCCCTAGCCCTAACCCGAACCGTAACCCCAACCCTAAACCTAACCTTAGCCCTAACCCTAACAATAGCCCTAGCCCTAGCACTAGCCCTAACCCTAACACTAACCCTAACCCTAGCCCTAACCCTAGCAGTTGCCCTAACCCTAACCCTAACCCTAACCCTAGCCCTAGCCCTAGACCTAGCCCTAACCCTAACCATAACCCTAACTCTAACCTAAACATAGCCCTAGCCATAACACTAACCCTAACCCTAGCCCTAGCACTAGCCCTAACCCTAACCCTAACCCTAGCCCTAGCCCTAGCCCTAGCGCTAACCCTAACACTAACCCTAACCCTAGCCCTAACCCTAACCCTTGCCCTATCCCTAACCCTAAACCTAGCCCTAGCCCTAGCTCTAGACCTAGCCCTACCCTAACCTAAACATAGCCCTAGTCATAACCCTAACCCTAACCCTAGCCCTAGCACTAGCCCTAACCCTAAACTAACCCTAGCCCTAGCCCTAGCCGTAGCCCTAACCCTAACCCTAACCCTAAACCTAGCCCTAGCCCTACACTAGATCTAGCCCTAAACCTAACCCTAACCCTAACCCTAGACCTAGCCTTAGCCCTAACCCTATCCCTAACTCCAACCCTAGCCTTAGCCCTAACCCTAACCCTAACTCCAACCCTAACCCTAGCCCTAGCCCTAACCATAACCCTAACCCTAGCCCTAGCCCTAACCATAACCCAAACCCTAGCCCTAACCCTAAGCCTAACCCTAACCCTAGCCCTAACCCTAAGCCTAACCCTAACCCTAGCCCTAGCCCTAGCCCTAGGCCTAACCCTAACCCTAGCCCAGCCCTAGCCCTAGCCCTAGCCCTAGCCCTAACCATAACCCTAATCCTAACCCAAGTCCTAGCCCTAACCCTAAACCTAACCCTAACCCTAACCCTAATTCTAGCCCTAGCCCTAGCCCTAGCCCTAGCCCTAACCCTAACACTAACCCTAAACCTAGCCCTAGCCCTAGCCCTAAACCTAACCCTAAACTAGCCCTACCCCTAGCCCTAGCCCTTGCCCTAACTCTAACCCTAACCCCAACCCTAACCCTAGCCCTAGCCCTAACCCTAATACTAACCCTAAGCCTAACCCTAACCCTAACCCTAAACCTAGCCCTAGAACTAGCCCTAGCCATAACCCTAGCCCTAGCCCTAACCCTAACACTAACCTTAACCCTAACCCTAACCCAAGCCCTAGCCCTAGCCCTAGCCCTAGACCTAACCCTAACCCAAAACCTAGCCCTAGCCCTAGCCCTGACCATAACCCTAACACTAGCCCTAGCCCTAACCATAACCCAAACCCTAGCCCTAACCCTATCCTTAAACCTAACACTAACCCAAACCCTAGCCCTAACCCTAACCGTAACCCTAAACCTAGCCCTAGCCCTAGCCCTAGCCCTAACCCTAACCCTAACCCAAAACCTAGCCCTAGCCCTAACACTAGCCCTAGACCTAAACCTAAGCCTAACCTAGCCCTAGCCCTAGCCCTAGCCCTAGGCCTAACCCTAACACTAACCCCAACCCTAACCCTAGCCCTAGCCCTAACCATAACCCTAACCCTAGCCCTAGCCCTAAGCATAACCCAAACCCTAGCCCTAACCCTAACCATAACCCTAAACCTAGCCGTTGCCATAACCCTATCCGTAAACCTAACACTAACCCTAACCCTAGCCCTAGCCCTAGCCATAGCCCTAGCCCTAGCATTAACACTAGCCCTAGCCCTAACCCTAACCCTAACCCTAGCCCTAGCCCTAGCCCTAGCCGTAGCACTAACCCTAACCCTAACCGTAACCCTAGCCCTAACGCTAACCCTAACCCTAACCCTAGACCTTCACCTACCCCTGACCCTAACCGTAGCTCTAACCCTAACCGTAACCCTAACCCTAACCCTACCCTAGCCCTAGCCCTAGCCCTAGCCCTAAACCTAACCCTAACCGTAACGCTAACCCTAACCCTAACCCTAGCCCTAGCCCTGGCCCTAACACTAACCCTAAACCTAACCCTAGCACTAACACTAACCCTAACCATAAACCTTGCCCTATACCTAGCCCTAGCCCTAGCCCTAGCCCTAGACCTAGCCCTAGCCCTAACCCTAACCGTAACCCCAACCCTAAACCTAACCTTAGCCCTAACCCTAACACTAGCCCTAGCCCTAGCACTAGCCCTATCCCTAACACTAACCCTAACCCTAGCCCTAACCCTAGCCCTTGCCCTAACCCTAACCCTAAACCTAGCCCTAGCCCTAGCTCTAGACCTAGCCCTACCCTAACCTAAACATAGCTCTAGCCATAACCCTAACCCTAACCCTAGCCCTAGCATTAGCCCTAAGCCAAACCCTAGCCCTAGCCCTAGCCCTAGCCGTAGCCCTAACTCTAACCCTAACCTAAACATAGCCCAAGCCATAACCCTAAACCTAACCCTAGCCCTAGCACTAGCCCTAACCCTAATCCTAACCCTAGCCCTAGCCCTAGCCGTAGCGCTAACCCTAACACTAACCCTCACCCTAACCATAGAACTAGGCCTATTAATAGCCCTAGACCTAGCACTAAAACTAACCCTAACCCTAACCCTAGCCCTAGCCCTAGCCCTAGCCCTAGCCCTAACCCTAGACCTAGCCCTAGCCCTAACCATAACCCTAGCCTAGCACTAGCTGTAGCACTAGCCCTAGCCCTACCTCTAACCCTAACCCTAACCCTAGCCCTAACCCTACCCTAGCCCTAGCCCTAACCCTAACCCTAACACTAACCCTAACCGTAGCCGGAGCCCTAGCCCTAGACCTAGCCCTAACCCTAACCCTAACCCTAACCCTTCCCCTACCCCTGACCCTAACCGTAGCTCTAACCCTAACCGTAACCCTAACCCTAACCCTACCCAAGCCCTAGCCCTAGCCCTAGCCCTAACCCTAACCCTAACCGTAACGCTAACCCTAACCCTAACCCTAGCCCTAGCCCTAGCCCTAGCCCTAACACTAACCCTAAACCTAACCCTAGCCCTAACACTAAACCTAACCCTAAACCTAGCCCTAGTCCTAGCCCTAGCCCTAGCCCTAGCCCTAGACCTAGCCCTATCCCTAACCCGAACCGTAACCCCAACCCTAAACCTAACCTTAGCCCCAACCCTAACAATAGCCCTAGCCCTAGCACTAGCCCTAACCCTAACACTAACCCTAACCCTAGCCCTAACCCTAGCAGTTGCCCTAACCCTAACCCTAACCCTAGCCCTAGCCCTAGCCCTAGACCTAGCCCTAAACCTAACCATAAACCTAACCCTAACGTAACATAGACCTAGCCATAACCCTAACCCTAACCCTAGTCCTAGCACTAGCCCTAACCCTAACCTTAAACCTATCCCTAGCCCTAGCCCTAGCGCTAACCCTAACTCTAACCCTAACCCTAACCCTAACCCTAGCCTAGCACTAGCTGTAGCACTAGCCCTAGCCCTAACCCTAACCCTAACCCTAACACTAACCCTAGCCCTAACCCTAACCCTAGCCCTAGCCCTAACCCTAACCCTAACCCTAACCCTAGCCCTAGACCTAGCCCTAGACCTAGCCATAACTCTAGCCCTAGCCCTAACCCTAAACCTAAGCCTAACCATAGCCCTAGCCCTAGCCCTAGCCCTAACCCTAACCCTAACCCTAGCTCTAGCCCTAGCCCTAGCCCTAACCCTAACCCTAATCCTAACCCTAAACCAAGCCCTAGCCTAGCCCTAGCCCTAACCCTAAACCTAAACCTAACCCTAACCCTAACCCTATCCCTAACCCTAACCCTAACCCTACCCTAGCCCTAGCACTAGCCCTAGTCCTAGCCCTAGCCCTAACCATAACCGTAACCCTAACACTAACCCTAGCCCTAGCCACAGCCCTAGCCCTAATCCTAACACTAACCCTAGCCCTAGCCCTAGCCCTAGCCCTAACCCTTACCCTAACCCTAAACCTAAACCTAGCCCTAGCCCTAGCCCTAGCCCTAAACCTAACCCTAACCCTAGCCCTTACCCTAACCCTAGCCCTAGCCCTAACCTAGCCTTAGCCCTAGCCCTAGCCCTAACCCTAACCCTAACCCTAACCCTAGCCCTAACCCTAACTCTAGCTCTAGCCCTAGCCCTAGCCCTAACCCTAACCCTAACCCTAGCCCTAGAACTAACCCTAACCCTAACCCGAGCCCTAGCCCTAACCATAACCCAAACCCTAGCCATAACCCTAACCGTAACCCTAACCCTGGCCTTAGCCCTAGCCCTAGCCTTAACCCTAACCCTAGCCCTAGCCCTAGCCCTAGCCCTAGCCATTGCCCTAGCCCTAGCCTGGCGCTAACCCTAACCCTAAACCTAACCCGAGCCCTAGCCCTAGCCCTAGGCCTAACACTAACCCTAACCCTAACCCTAGCCCTAGCCCTAGCCCTAGCCCTAGCCCTAACCATAAGCCTAACCCTAACCCTAGCCCTACCCCTAGACCTAGCCCTAGCCCTAACCCTAACCGTAACCCCATCCGTAAACCTAACCTTAACCCTAACCCTAACACTAGCCCTAGCCCTCGCACTAGCCTTAAACCTAACACTAACCCTAAACCTAGCCCTAACCCTAGCCCTTGCCCTAACCCTAACCCTAACTCTAGCCCTAGCCCTAGACCTAGACCTAGTCCTAACCCTAACCATAACCCTAACCCTAACCTAAAAATAGCCCTAGCCATAACCCTAACCCTAACCCTAGCCCTAGCGCTAGCCCTAACCCTAACCCTCACCCTAACCCTAGAACAAGCCCTATTAATAGCCCTAGACATAGCCCTAACCCTAACCCTAACACTAACCGTAGCCCTAGCCTTAGCCCTAGCCCTAGCCCTAACCATAACCCTAACCCTAGCTCTAGACCTAGCCCTAGCCCTAACCCTAACCCTAATCCTAACCGTAAACCAAGCCCTAGCCTAGCCCTAGCCCTAACCTTAAACCTAAACCTAACCCTAAACCTAACCCTAGCCCTAACCCTAACCCTAAACCTACCCTAGCCCTAGCACTAGCCCTAGTCCTAGCCCTAGCTCTAAACCTAACCGTAACCCTAACCCTAACGCTAGCCCTAGCCCTAGCCCTAGCCTTAACCCTAGCCCTCACACTAACCCTAGAACTAGCCCTAACCTAGCCTTAACCCTAGCCCTAGCCCTAACCCGAACCCTAACCCTAGCCTTAACCCTAAACCTAAACCTAGCCCTAGCCCTAGCCCTAGCCCTAGCCCTAGCCCTAACCCTAACCCTAACCCTAGCCCTCACCCTAACCCTAGCCCTAGCCCTAACCTAGCCTTAGCCCTAGCCCTAACGCTAACCCTAACCCTAACCCTAGCCCTAACCCTAACCCTAGCCCTAGACCTAGCTCTAGCCCTAACCCTAACCCTAACCCTAGCCCTAGCCCTAACCATAACCCTAACCCTAGCCCTAGCCCTAACCATAACCCAAACCCTAGCCCTAACCCTAACCGTAACCCTAACCCTGGCCATAGCCCTAGCCCTAGCCTTAACCCTAACCCTAACCCTAGCCCTAGCCCTAGCCCTAGCCATTGCCCTAGCCCTAGCCCTGGCCCTAACCCTAACCCTAAACCTAACCCTAGCCCTACCCCTAGCCCTAGGCCTAACCCTAACCCTAACCCTAACCCTAGCCCTAGCCCTAGCCCTAGCCCTAGCCCTAAACATAAGCCTAACCCTAACCCAAGCCCTAGCCATAACCCTAACCGTAGCCCTAACCCTAACCCTAACCCTAGACCTAGCACTAGCCCTAGCCCTAACCCTAACCCTAACCCTAAACCTAGCCCTAGCCCTAACACTAGCACTAGCCCTAAACCTAAACCTAACCTAGCCCTAGCCCTAGCCCTAGCCCTAGCCCTAAACCTAACCACAACCCTAACCCTAGCCCTAGCTCTAACCATAACACTAACCCTAGCCCTAGCCCTAACCAAACCCTAACCCTAGCCCTAGCCGTAACCATAACCCAAACCCTAGCCCTAACCCTAACCGTAACCCTAAACCTAGCCATAGCCCTAGCCCTAGCCTTAAACCTAACCCTAACCCTAACCCTAGCCCTAGCCCTAGCCATAGCCCAAGCCATTGCCCTAGCCCTAGCCTGGCCATAACCCTAACCCTAAACCTAACCCTAGCCCTAGCCCTAGCCCTAGGCCTAACATTAACCCTAAACCTAACCACTAGCCCTACCACTAGCCCTAGCCCTAATCATAACTCTAACCCTAACTCAAGCCCTAGCCCAAACCCTAACCATAGCCCTAACCCTAACCCTAACCCTAGACCTAGTCCTAGCCCTAGCCCTAACCCTAACCCTAAACCTAAAACTAGCCCTAGCCCTAACACTAGCCCTAGCCCTAAACCTAAACCTAACCTAGCCCTAGCCCTAGCCCTAGCCCTAGCCCTAACCTTAACCATAACCCCAACCCTAACCCTAGCACTAGCCCTAGCCCTAACCCTGAACCTAAACCTAGCCCTAACCCTAACCCTAACCCTAACCCTAACCCTAACCCTAACCGTAAACCTAACCCTAACCCTACCCTAGCCCTACCTAGCCCTAGATCTAGCCCTAGCCCTAACCCTAACCCTAAAACTAACCATAACCCTAGCCCTAACCCCAACCCTAACCCTAGCCCTAGCCCTAACCCTAACCCTGAACCTAAACCTAGCCCTAACCCTAATCCTAACCCTAAACCTAACCCTAACCGTAACCATAAACCTAGCCCTAGCCCTAGCCCTAGCCCTTACCCTAAACCTAGCCCCTAGCCCTAAACCTAAACATAGGCCTAACCCTAAACCTTGGCCTAGCCATAGCCCTAGCAATAGCCCTAGCGCTAGCCCTAGCCGTCCCTAGCCCTAACCCTAACCCTAACCCTAACCCTAGCCCTAGCCCTAGCCCCACCCCTAGCCCTAGCCCTAACCCTAACCCTAACATTAACCCTAGCCCTAACATTAACCCTAAACCTACCCTAGCCCTAGTCCTAGCCCTAGCCGTAGCCCTAACCCTATCCGTAACCCTAACCCAAACCCTAACCCTACCCTAGACATAGCCCTAGCCCTAGCCCTAGCCCTAAACCTAACCCAAGCCCTAGACCTAGCCCTAGCCCTAACCCTAAACCTAACCCTAACCCTTGCCCTAAACCTAACCCTAACCCTACCCAAGACGTAGCCCTAGCCCTAGCCCTAGGCCTAACCCTAACCCTACACATAACCCTAACCCTAACCCTAACCCTAACCCTAGCCCAAACACTAACCCTAACCCTAGCATTAGCCCTAGCCCTAGCCCTAGCTCTAGCACTAGCATAACCCTAACCCTAACCCTAACCCTAGCCCTAACACTAACACTAGCCCTTGCCTAGCACTAGCCCTAACCCTAACCCTAACCCTAACCCTAACCCAAGCCCTTCCCCTAACCCTGACCCTAACCCTAGCTCTAACAAACCGTAACCCTAACCCTAACCCTACCCTAGCCCTAAACCTAACCCTAACCGTAACGCTAACCCTAACCCTAACCCTAGCCCTAGCACTAGCCCTAGCCCTAAACCTAACCCTAACCCTTGCCCAAACACTAACCCTAACCCTAAACCTAGCCCTAGCCCTAGCCCTAGTCCTAGACCTAGCCCTAGCCCTAAACCTAACCGTAACCCTAACCTAACCCTAACCTTAGCCCTAACCCTAACACTAGCCCTAGCCCTAGCACTAGCCCTAGCCCTAACCCTAACCCTAACCCTAACCCTAGCCCTAGCCCTATCCCTAGACCTAGCCCTGACCCTAACCCTAACCCTAGCCCTAACACTAACCCTAACCCTAAACCTAGCCCTAGCCCTAGCCCTACCCCTAGACCTAGCCCTAGCCCTAACCCTAACCGTAACCCCAACCCTAAACCTAACCTTAGCCCTAACCCTAACACTAGCCCTAGCCCTCGCACTAGCCTTAACCCTAACACTAACCCTAAACCTAGCCCTAACCCTAGCCCTTACCCTAACCCTAACCCTAACTCTAGCCCTAGCCCTAGCCCTAGACCTAGTCATAACCCTAACCATAACCCTAACCCTAACCTAAAAATAGCCCTAGCCATAACCCTAACCCTAACCCTAGCCCTAGCGCTAGCCCTAACCCTAACCCTCACCATAACCCTAGAACTAGCCCTAGCCCTAGCCTTAACCCTAGCCCTCACACTAACCCTAGAACTAGCCCTAACCTAGCCTTGGCCCTAGCCCTAGCCCTAACCCTAACCCTAACCCTAACCCTAGCCTTAAACCTAAACCTAAACCTAGCCCTATCCCTAGCCCTAGCCCTAACCATAACCCTAACCCTAGCCCTAGCCCTAACCATAACCCTAACCCTAGCCCTAGCCCTAACCATATAGAAAAACCCTAGCCCTATCCCTAGCCCTAGCCCTAAACATAACCCTAACCCTAACCCAAGCCCTAGCCATAACAATAACCCTAGCCCTAACCCTAACCCTAACCCTAGCCTTAGTCCTAGCCCTAGCCCTAAACCTAACCCTAACCCTAAACCTAGCCCTAGCCCTAACACTAGCCCTAGCCCTAAACCTAACTCTAACCTAGCCCTAGCCCTAGCCATAGCCCTAACCTTAACCCTAACCCCAACCCTAACCCTAGCCCTAGCCCTAACCCTAACCCTGAACCTAAACCTAGCCCTAACCCTAATCCTAACCCTAAACCTAACCCTAACCGTAACCCTAAACCTAGCCCTAGCCCTAGCCCTAGCCCTAACCCTAAACCTAGCCCTAGCCCTAAACCTAGCCTTAGGCCTAACCCTAAACCTAGCCCTAGCCATAGCCCTAGCAATAGCCCTTGCGCTATCCCTAGCCGTAACCCTAGCTCTAACCCTAACCCTAACCCTAGCCCTAGCCCTAGCCCTAGACCTAGCCCTAGCCCTAGCCCTAACCCTAACCCTAACCCTAACCCTAGCCTAACATTAACCCTAAACCTACCCTAGCCCTAGCCCTAGTCCTAGCCGTAGCCCTAACCCTATCCGTAACCCTAACACTAACCCTAACCCTAGCCGTAGCCCTAGCCCTAGTCCTAGCCCTAGCCCTAACACTAGCCCTAGCCCTAACCCTAACCCTAACCCTAACCCTAACCCTAGCCCTAGCCCTACCCTAGCTGTAGCCCTAACCCTAACCGTAGCCCTAGCCCTAACCCTAACCCTAACCCTAACCCTAACCCTACCCTAACCCTAAAACCTACCCTAGACCTAGCCCTAGCCCTAGCCCTAACCCTAACCCAAGCCCTAGCCCTAGCCCTAACCCTAAACCTAACCCTAACCCTAGCCCTAACCCTAACCCTACCCTAGCCCTAGCCCTAGCCTTAGCCCTAGCCCTAACCCTAACCATAACCCTAACCCTAACCCTAGCCCTAGCCCTAGCCCTAGCCCTAAACCTAACCCTAGCCCTAACCATAGACCTAGCCTTAGCCCTTGCCCTAGCCCTAGCTCTCACC
>OX463241.1:66663283-66668283 GCA_949820135.1 Sylvilagus floridanus | reverse complement strand
CCTAGCCCTAACCCTAGCCCTAACCCTAACCCTAGCCCTAACCTTAACGCTAACCCTAGCCCTAGACCTAGCCCTAGCCCTAGGCCTAACCCTAACCCTAACCCTAACCCTAACTCTAGCCCTAACACTAACACTAGCCCTAGCCCTAGCCCTAGCCCTTGCCCTAACACTAACCCTAACCCTAACCCTAACCGTAACCCTAAACCTTACCCTTACCCTACCCTAGCCCTAGCCCTAGCCCTTGCCCTAACCCTAACCATAACCCAAGCCCTAACCCTGACCATAAAGCTAACCCTAACCAGAGCCCTAGCCATAACACTAACCCTAGCCCTAACACTAACCCTAACCCTAGCCCTAGACCTAAACATAGCCTTAGGCCTAACCCTAACCCTAGCCCTAGCCATAGCCCTAGCACTAGACCTAAACCTAACCCTAACCCTAGCCCTAACCCTAACCCTAACCCTACCCTAGCCATAGTACTAGCCCTAGTCCTAGCACTAGCCCTATCCCTAACCCCAGCACTAGCCCTAGACCTAGACCTAGCCATAGCCCTAACCCTAACCCTAACACTACCCTAGCCCTAGCACTAACCCTAACCCTAAACCTAACCCTGGCCCTAGCCCTAGCCCTAGGCCTAACCCTAACCCTAACCCTAGTGCTAGCCCTACCCTAGCCCTAGCCCTAGCCCTAGACCTAGCCCTAACCAAGCCCTAGCCCTAACCCTAACCCTAACCCTAACGCTAACGCTAACCCTAGCCCTAGCCCTAGCCCTAGCCCTAGGCCTAACCCTAACCCTAACCCTAACCCTAGCCCTAGCCCTAACACTTGCCCTAGCCCTAAACCTAACCCTAACATAGCCCTAGCCCTAACCCTAGCCCTAACCCTAACCATAACACCAACACTAACCCTAGCCCTAGCCCTAACCCTAACCCCAAACCTAACCCTAGCCATAACCCTAATCCTAGCCCTAAACCTAACCCTAACCCTAACCCTAACCCTAACCCTACCCTAGACATAGCCTTAGCCCTAGCCCTAACCCTAACCCTAACCCTAACCCTAACACTATTCCTAACCCTAATCCGAGCGCTAAACCTAACCCTACTCCTAACAATAACCATAGCCCTAGCCCTAGCCCTAGCCCTAGCACTAACCCTAACCCTAGACCTAGGCCTAAACCTAGCCTTAGGCCTGACCCTAACCCTAAAACTAACCATAACCCTAGCCCTAACCCTAACCCTAACCCTAGCCTTAAACCTATCCCCGGCCCTAGCCCTAGCCCTAGCCCTAACCCTAATCCTAACCCTAAACCTAACCCTAACCCTAACCGTAACCCTAAACCTAGCCCTAGCCCTAGCCCTAGCCCTAACCCTAAACCTAGCCCTAGCGCTAAACCTAGCCTTAGGCCTAACCCTAAACCTAGCCCTAGCCATAGCCCTAGCAGTAGCCCTAGCGTTAGCCCTAGCCGTAACCGTAACCCTAACCCTAACCCTAACCTTAGCCCTAACCCTAACACTAGCCCTAGCCCTAGCCCTAAACCTAACCCTAACCCTAACCCTAACCCTAGCCCTAACATTAACCCTAAACCTACCCTAGCCCTAGCCCTTAGCCCTAGCCATAGCCCTAACCCTATCCGTAACCCTAACACTAACCCTAACCCTAGCCCTAGCCCTAGCCCTAGACCTAGCACTAACACTAGCCCTAGCCCTAGCCTTAACCCTAACCCTAACCCTAAACCTAGCCCTAGCCCTAGCCCTAGCTCTAGCCCTAACCCTAACCCTAACCCTAACCCTAACCCTACCCTAACCCTAACCCTAACTCTACCCTAGACCTTGACCTAGCCCTAGCCCTAACCCTAACCCAAGCCCTAGCCCTAGCCCTAAACCTAAACCTAACCCTAACCCTAGCCCTAACCCTAACCCTAACCCTAACCCTACCCTAGATCTAGCCCTAGCCCTAGCCCTAGCCCTAACCCTAACCCTAACCATAACCCAAACCCTAACCCTAAGCCTAGCCCTAGCCCTAGCCGTGGCCCTCACCCTGAACCCAAACCTAAACATAACCCTAGCCCTAGCCCTAGCCCTAGCCCTAGCCCTAGCCCTAACCCAAACCCTAACCCTAACCCTAGCCCTAGACCTAGCCCTAGCCCTAGCCCTAACACAAGCCCTAGCCCTAACCCTAACCCTAAACCTAACCTTAGCCCTAGCCCTAGTCCTCGCCGTAGCCCTAAACCTAACCCTAAACTTAGCCCTAGCCCTAACCCTAACACTAGCCCTAACCCTAACCCTAGCCCTAGCCCTAGCCCTAGCCCTAACCCTAACCCTAGCCCTAGCCCTAATCCTAGCCTTAGGCCTAACCCTAACCCTAGCCCTAGCCATAGCCCTAGCACTAGCCCTAGCGCTAGCCCTAGCCGTAACCCTAGCCCTAACCCTAACCCTAACCCTAACCCTAACCCTAGCCCTAGCCCTAGCCCTAGCACTAACCCTAACCCTAACCCTAACCCTAACCCTAACCCTAACCCAAGCCCTAGCCCTAGCCCTTGCCCTAGCCCTAACCCTAACCCTAACCCTAACCCTAACCCTAACCCAAGCCCTAGCCCTAACCCTAACCCTAACCTTAACCCTAGGCCAAGCCCTGACCCTAAACCTAACCCTAACCCTAGCCCTAGCCCTAATCCTAACCATAACCCAAACCCTAACCCTAAGCCTAGCCCTAGCCCTAGCCCTAGCCCTCACCCTAAACCTAAACCTGAACATAACCCTAGCCCTAGCCCTAGCCCTAGCCCTAGCCCTAACCCTAACCCTAACCCTAACCCTAGCCCTAGACCTAGCCCTAACCCTAGCCCTAACACAAGCCCTAGCCCTAACCCTAACCCTAACCCTAACCCTAGCCCTAGCCCAAGTCCTCGCCGTAGCCCTAAACCTAACCCTAACCGTAGCCCTAGCCCTAACCCTAACACTAGCCCTAACCCTAACCCTAGCCCTAACCCCTAACCCTAGCCCTTCCCCTAACACTGACCCTAACCCTAGCTCTAACCCTAACCATAACCCTAACCCTAACCCTACCCTAGCCTTAGCCCTAGCCCTAGCCCTAGCCCTAGCCCTAAACCTAACCCTAACCGTAACGCTAACCCTAACCCTAACCCTAGCCCTAGCCCTAGCCCTAGCCCTAACCTTAACCCTAACCATAGCCCTAAAACTAACCCTAACCCTAAACCTAGCCCTAGCCCTAGCCCTAGTCCTAGAGCAAGCCCTAGCCCTAAACCTAACCGTAACCCTAACCCTAACCCTAACCTTAGCCCTAACCCTAACACTAGCCCTAGCCCTAGCACTAGCCCTAACCCTAACCCTAAACCTAACCCCAGCCCTAGCCCTAGCCCTAGACCTAGCCCTAGCCCTAACCCTAACCCTAACCCTATCCCTAGCCCTAGCCCTAGCCCTAACCTTAACCCTAAACCTAACCCAAACCCTAGCCCTAGCCCTAAACCTACCCTAGCCCTAGCACTAGCCCCAGTCCTAGCCCTAGCCCTAACCCTAACCCAGCCCTAGACCTAATCCTAGACCTAGCCCTAGCCCTAAACCTAACCGTAACCCTAACCCTAAACCTAACCTTACCCCTAACCCTCACCCTAACCCTAGACCTAGCCCTAGCCCTATCCCTAGCCCTAACCCTAACCCTAGCCCTAGCCCTAGCCCTAGCCCTAACCCTAACCCTAACCCTAACCCTAACCCAAGCCCTAGCCCTAGACCTAGCCCTAACACTAAACCAAAACCTAACCCTAACCCTAGCCCTAATACTAACCCTAACCCTACCCTAGCCGTAGCACTAGCCCCATTCCTAGCCCTAGCCCTAACACTAACCCTATCCTACCCTAGCCATAACCCTAACCCTAAACCTACCCTAAACCTAAAACTAACCCTAGCCCTAGCCCTAGCCCTAGGCCTAACCCTAATCCTAACCCAAACCCTAGCCCTAAACCTAGCCCTAACCCTAACCCTAGCCCTAAACCTAACGCTAACCCTAGCCCTAGACCTAGCCCTAGCCCTAGGCCTAACCCTAACCCTAACCCTAACCCTAGCCCTAACACTAACACTAGCCCTAGCCCTAGCCCTAGCCCTTGCCCTAACCCTAACCCTAACCCTAACCGTAACCCTAACCCTTACCCTTACCCTTACCCTAACCTAGCCCTAGCCCTAGCCCTAGCCCTTGCCCTAACCCTAACCATAACCCTAGCCCTAACCCTAACCATAAACCTAACCCTAACCCAAGCCCTAGCCCTAACACTAACCCTAGCCCTAACCCTAACCCTAACCCTAGCCCTAGACCTAAACATAGCCTTAGGCCTAACCCTAAACCTAGCCCTAGCCATAGCCCTAGCACTAGCCCTAAACCTAACGCTAACCCTAGCCCTAACCATAACCCTAACCCTACCCAAGCCCTAGTACTAGCCCTAGTCCTAGCCCTAGCCCTAACCCTAACCCCAGCCCTAGCCCTAGACCTAGACCTAGCCCTAGCCCTAACCCTAAACCTGACCCTTCCCTAGCCCTAGCACTAGCCCTAGTCCTAGGCCTAGCCCTAACCCTAACCCTAACCCTAGCCCTAACCCTAACCCTAGCCCTAGCCCTAGCCCTAGCCCTAACCCTAACCCTAACCCTAGCCCTAGCCCTAACCATAACCCTAACCCTAGCCCTAGCCCTAACCCTAACCCTAACGCTAGCCCTAGCCCTAACCCTAACCCTAGCCGTAGCCCTAGCCCTAGCCCTAACCATAACCCTAACCCTAAACCAAGCCCTAGCCCTAACCCTAACCCTAGCCCTAACCCTAACGCTAACCCTAGCCCCAGACCTAGCCCTAGCCCTAGGCCTAACCCTAACCCTAATTCTAACTCTAGCCCTAGTCCTAACACTAGCCCTAGCCCTAAACCTAACCCTAACCTAGCCCTAGACCTATCCCTAGCCCTAACCCTAACCATAACCCTAAACCTAACCCTAGCCATAACCCTA
>OX463241.1:66653283-66660783 GCA_949820135.1 Sylvilagus floridanus | reverse complement strand
CCCTAGCCCTAGCCCTAGCCCTTGCCCTAACCCTAACCATAACCCTAGCCCTAACCCTAACCATAAACCTAACCCTAACCCAAGCCCTAGCCCTAACACTAACCCTAGCCCTAACACTAACCCTAACCCTAGCCCTAGACCTAAACATAGCCTTAGGCCTAACCCTAACCCTAGCCCTAGCCATAGCCCGAGCACTAGACCTAAACAAAACCCACACCCTAGCCCTAACCCTAACCCTAACCCTACCCTAGCCATAGTACTAGCCCTAGTCCTAGCCCTAGCCCTATCCCTAACACCAGCCCTAGCCCTAGACCTAGACCTAGCCCTAGCCCTAACCCTAACTCTAACACTACCCTAGCCCTAGCACTAGCCCTAGTCCTAGCCCTAGCCCTAACCCTAACCCAAACCCTAGCCCTAACCCTAACCCTAGCCCTAGCCCTAGCCCTAGCCCTAACCCTAACCCTAACCCTAGCCCTAGCCCTAACAATAACCCTAACCCTAGCCCTAGCCCTAACCATAACCCAAACCCTAGCCCTAACCATGACCGTAACCCTAACCCTAGCCCTAGCCCTAGCCCTAGCCCTAGCCCTAACCCTAACCCTAACCCTAACCCTAGGCTAGCCCTAGACCTAGGCATTGCCCTAGCCCTAGCCCTGGCACTAACCCTAACCCTAAACCTAACCCTAGCCCTAGCCCTAGCCCTAGGCCTAACCCTAACCCTAACCCTAACCCTAGCCCTAGCCCTAGCCCTAGCCCTAGCCCTAGCCCTAACCATAACCCTAACCCTAAACCAAGCCCTAGCCCTAACCCTAACCCTAACCCTAACCCTAACGCTAACGCTAACCCTAGCCCTAGCCCTAGCCCTAACCCTAGGCCTAACCCTAACCCTAACCCTAACCCTAACCCTAGCCCTAGCCCTAACACTAGCCCTAGCCCTAAACCTAACCCTAACCTAGCCCTAGCCCTAACCCTAGACCTAACCCTAACCATAACCCCAACACTAACCCTAGCCCTAGCCCTAACCCTAACCCCAAACCTAACCCTAGCCATAACCCTAATCGTAGCCCTAAACCTAACCCTAACCCTAACCCTAACCCTAACCCTAACCCTAACCCTACCCTAGACATAGCCTAAGCCCTAGCCCTAACCCTAACCCTAACCCTAACCCTAACACTAGTCCTAAACCTAATCCGAGCGCTAAACCTAACACTAACCCTAACAATAACCATAGCCCTAGCCCTAGCCCTAGCACTAACCCTAACCCTAGACCTAGGCCTAAACCAAGCCTTAGGCCTAACCCTAACCCTAAAACTAACCATAACCCTAGCCCTAACCCTAACCCTAACCCTAGCCCTAAACCTATCCCTGGCCCTAGCCCTAGCCCTAGCCCTAGCCCTAACCCTAACCCTAACCCTAACCCTAACCTTAGCCCTAACCCTAACACTAGCCCTAGCCCTAACCCTAATCCTAACCCTAAACCTAACCCTAACCGTAACCCTAAACCTAGCCCTAGCCCTAGCCCTAGCCCTAACACTAACCCTAGCCCTAACACTAACCCTAACCCTAGCCCTAGACCTAAACATAGCCTTAGGCCTAACCCTAACCCTAGCCCTAGCCATAGCCCGAGCACTAGACCTAAACCTAACCCACACCCTAGCCCTAACCCTAACCCTAACCCTACCCTAGCCATAGTACTAGCCCTAGACCTAGCCCTAGCCCTAACCCTAACCCTAACACTACCCTAGCCCTAGCACTAGCCCTAGTCCTAGCCCTAGCCCTAACCCTAACCCAAACCCTAGCCCTAACCCTAACCCTAGCCCTAGCCCTAGCCCAAGCCCTAACCCTAACCCTAACCCTAGCCCTAGCCCTAACAATAACCCTAACCCTAGCCCTAGCCCTAACCATAACCCAAACCCTAGCCCTAACCATGACCGTAACCCTAACCCTAGCCCTAGCCCTAGCCCTAGCCCTAGCCCTAACCCTAACCCTAACCCTAACCCTAGGCTAGCCCTAGACCTAGGCATTGCCCTAGCCCTAGCCCTGGCACTAACCCTAACCCTAAACCTAACCCTAGCCCTAGCCCTAGCCCTAGGCCTAACACTAACCCTAACCCTAACCCTAGCCCTAGCCCTAGCCCTAGCCCTAGCCCTAGCCCTAACCATAACCCTAACCCTAAACCAAGCCCTAGCCCTAACCCTAACCCTAACCCTAACCCTAACGCTAACGCTAACCCTAGCCCTAGCCCTAGCCCTAACCCTAGGCCTAACCCTAACCCTAACCCTAACCCTAACCCTAGCCCTAGCCCTAACACTAGCCCTAGCCCTAAACCTAACCCTAACCTAGCCCTAGCCCTAACCCTAGCCCTAACCCTAACCATAACCCCAACACTAACCCTAGCCCTAGCCCTAACCCTAACCCCAAACCTAACCCTAGCCTTAACCCTAATCGTAGCCCTAAACCTAACCCTAACCCTAACCCTAACCCTAACCCTAACCCTACCCTAGACATAGCCTAAGCCCTAGCCCTAACCCTAACCCTAACCCTAACCCTAACCCTAACACTAGTCCTAAACCTAATCCGAGCGCTAAACCTAACACTAACCCTAACAATAACCATAGCCCTAGCCCTAGCCCTAGCACTAACCCTAACCCTAGACCTAGGCCTAAACCAAGCCTTAGGCCTAACCCTAACCCTAAAACTAACCATAACCCTAGCCCTAACCCTAACCCTAACCCTAGCCCTAAACCTATCCCTGGCCCTAGCCCTAGCCCTAGCCCTAGCCCTAACCCTAACCCTAACCCTAACCCTAACCTTAGCCCTAACCCTAACACTAGCCCTAGCCCTAACCCTAATCCTAACCCTAAACCTAACCCTAACCGTAACCCTAAACCTAGCCCTAGCCCTAGCCCTAGCCCTAACCCTAAACCTAGCCCTAGCCCTAAACCTAGCCTTAGGCCTAACCCTAAACCTAGCCCTAGCCATAGCCCTAGCAGTAGCCCTAGCGTTAGCCCTAGCCGTAACCGTAACCCTAACCCTAACCCTAACCTTAGCCCTAACCCTAACACTAGCCCTAGCCCTAGCCCTAACCCTAACCCTAACCCTAACCCTAACCCTAGCCCTAACATTAACCCTAAACCTACCCTAGCCCTAGCACTTAGCCCTAGCCGTAGCCCTAACCCTATCCGTAACCCTAACACTAACCGTAACCCTAGCCCTAGCCCTAGCCCTAGACAAGCCCTAACACTAGCCCTAGCCCTAACCCTAACCCTAACCCTAAACCTAGCCCTAGCCCTAGCCCTAGCTCTAGCCCTAACCCTAACCCTAACCCTAACCCTAACCCTAACTCTAATCTAGACCTAGACCTAGCCCTAGCCCTAACCCTAACCCAAGCCCTAGCCCTAGCCCTAACCCTAAACCTAACGCTAACCCTAGCCCTAACCCTACCCTAACCCTACCCTAGATCTAGCCCTAGCCCTAGCCCTAGCCCTAACCCTAACCATAACCCAAACCCTAACCCTAAGCCTAGCCCTAGCCCTAGCCCTAGCCCTAACCCTAAACCTAGCCTTAACCATAGACCTAGCCTTAGCCCTAGTCCTAGCCCTAGCCCTCACCCTAAACCTAAACCTAAACATAACCCTAGCCCTAGCCCTAGCCCTAGCCCTAGCCCTAACCCTAACCCTAACCCTAACCCTAACCCTAAACCTAGCCCTAGCCCTAGCCCTAACACAAGCCCTAGCCCTAACCCTAACCCTAACCCTAACCCTAGCCCTAGCCCTAGTCCTCGCCGTAGCCCTAAACCTAACCCTAACCGTAGCCCTAGCCCTAATCCTAACACTAGCCCTAACCCTAACCCTAGCCCTTGCCCTAGCCCTAGCCCTAACCCTAACCCTAGCCCTAGCCCTAATCCTAGCCTTAGGCCTAACCCTAACCCTAGCCCTAGCCATAGCCGTAGCACTAGCCCTAGCGCTAGCCCTAGCCGTAACCCTAGCCCTAACCCTAACCCTAACCCTAACCCTAGCCCTAGCCCTAGCCATAGCCCTAACACTAACCCTAACCCTAACCCTAACCCAAGCCCTAGCCCTAACCCTAACCCTAACCTTAACCCTAGGCCTAGCCTTAACCCTAACCCTAAACCTAACCCTAGCCCTAGCCGTAGCACCAGCCCTAGCCCAAACCCTACCATAACCCTAGCCCTAGCCCTGGCCCAAGCTTTAGCCCTAGCCCTAAAACTAACCCTAACCCTAACCCTCCCCTAGCCCTAGCCCTAGCCCTAGCCCTTGCTCTAATCCTAACCCTAACCCTACCCTAGCCCTAGCCCTAGCTCTAGCCCTAGCCCTAACCCTAACCCTAAAACTAACCATAATGCTAGCCCTAACCCTAAACCTAACCCTAGCCCTAAACCTATCCCAAGCCCTAGCCCTAGCCCTTGCTCTAGCCTTAACCCTATCCCTAACCCTAACCCTAGCCCAAACAATAACCCTAACCCTAGCATAAGCCCTAGCCCTAGCCCTAGCTCTAGTCCTAGCCCTAACCCTAACCCTAACCCTAGCCCTAACAATAACACTAGCCCTAGCCCTTGCACTAGCCCTAACCCTAACCCTAACCCTAACCCCTAACCCTAGCCCTTCCCCTAACCCTGACCCTAACCCTAGCTCTAACCCTAACCGTAACCCTAACCCTAACCCTACCCTAGCCTTAACCCTAGCCCTAGCCCTAGCCCTAGCCCTAAACCTAACCCTAAATGTAACGCTAACCCTAACCCTAACCCTAGCCCTAGCCCTAGCCCTAACCTTAACCCTAACCATAGCCCTAACACTAACCCTAACCCTAAACCTAGCCCTAGCCCTAGCCCTAGTCCTAGACCTAGCCCTAGCCCTAAACCTAACCGTAACCCTAACCCTAACCCTAACCTTAGCCCTAACCCTAACACTAGCCCTAGCCCTAGCACTAGCCCTAACCCTAACCGTAAACCTAACCCTAGCCCTAGCCCTAGCCCTAGACCTAGCCCTAGCCCTAACCCTAAACCTAAGCCAAGCCCTAGCCCTAGCCCTAGCCCTAACCTTAACCCTAAACCTAACCCTAACCCTAGCCGTAGCCCTAAACCTACCCTAGCCCTAGCACTAGCCCCAGTCCTAGCCCTAGCCCTAACCCTAACCCCAGCCCTAGCCCTAATCCTAGACCTAGCCCTAGCCCTAAACCTAAATGTAACCCTAACCCTAAACCTAACCTTACCCCTACCACTCACCCTAAACCTAGACCTAGTCCTAGCCCTATCCCTAACCCTAACCCTAACCCTAGCCCTAGCCCTAGCCCTAGCCCTAACCCTAACCCTAACCCTAACCCAAGCCCTAGCCCTAGACCTAGCCCTAACACTAAACCAAAACCTAACCCTAACCCTAGCCCTAATACTAACCCTAACCCTACCCTAGCCCTAGCACTAGCCCCATTCCTAGCCCTAGCCCTAACACTAACCCTATCCTACCCTAGCCATAACCCTAAACCTAAACCTACCCTAACCCTAAAACTAACCCTAGCCCTAGCCCTAGCCCTAGGCCTAACCCTAATCCTAACCCAAACCCTAGCCCTAAACCTAGCCCTAACCCTAACCCTAGCCCTAACCCTAACGCTAACCCTAGCCCTAGACCTAGCCCTAGCCCTAGGCCTAACCCTAACCCTAACCCTAACCCTAGCCATAACACTAACACTAGCCCTAGCCCTAGCCCTAGCCCTTGCCCTAACCCTAACCCTAACCCTAACCGTAACCCTAACCCTTACCCTTACCCTTACCCTAACCTAGCCCTAGCCCTAGCCCTAGCCCTTGCCCTAACCCTAACCATAACCCTAGCCCTAACCCTAACCATAAACCTAACCCTAACCCAAGCCCTAGCCCTAACACTAACCCTAGCCCTAACCCTAACCCTAACCCTAGCCCTAGACCTAAACATAGCCTTAGGCCTAACCCTAAACCTAGCCCTAGCCATAGCCCTAGCACTAGCCCTAAACCTAACGCTAACCCTAGCCCTAACAATAACCCTAACCCTACCCAAGCCCTAGTAATAGCCCTAGTCCTAATCCTAGCCCTAACCCTAACCCCAGCCCTAGCCCTAGACCTAGACCTAGCCCTAGCCCTAACCCTAAACCTAACCCTTCCCTAGCCCTAGCACTAGCCCTTGTCCTAGCCCTAGCCCTAACCCTAACCCTAACCCTAGCCCTAACCCTAACCCTAGCCCTAGCCCTAGCCCTAGACCTAACCCTAACCCTAACCCTAGCCCTAGCCCTAACCATAACCCTAACCCTAGCCCTAGCCCTAACCCTAACCCTAACGCTAGCCCTAGCCCTAACCCTAACCCTAGCCCTAGCCCTAGACCTAGCCCTAACCCTAACCCTAACCCTATCCCTAGGCTAGCCCTACACCTAGCCATTGCCCTAGCCCTAGCCCTGGCCCTAACACTAACCCTAAACCTAACCCTAAACCTAGCCCTAGCCCTAGGCCTAACCCTAACCCTAACCCTAACCCTAGCCCTAGCCCTAGCCCTAGCCCTAGCCCTAACCATAAACCTAACCCTAAACCAAGCCCTAGCCCTAACCCTAACCCTAGCCGTAACCCTAACGCTAACCCTAGCCCCAGACCTAGCCCTAGCCCTAGGCCTAACCCTAACCCTAATTCTAACTATAGCCCTAGCCCTAACACTAGCCCTAGCCCTAAACCTAACCCTAACCTAGCCCTAGACCTAGCCCTAGCCTAACCCTAACCATAACCCTAAACCTAACCCTAGCCATAACCCTAATCCTAGCCCTAAACCTAACCCTAACCCTAACCCTAACCCTAACCCTACCCTAGACCTAGCCCTAGCCCTAGCCTTAACCCTAACCCTAACCCTAACCCTAACACTAGTCCTAACACTAAAGCTAGCGCTAAACCTAACCCTAACCCTAATAATAACCATAGCCCTAGCCCTAGCCCTAGCACTAACCCTAACCCTAGACCTAGGCCTAAACCTAGCCTTAGGCCTAACCCTAACCCTAAAACTAACCATAACCCTAGCTCTAACCCTAACCCTAACCCTAACCCTAGCCCTAAACCTATCCCTGGCCCTAGCCCTAGCCCAAGCCCTAGCCCCTAACCCTAACCCTAACCCTAACCCTAGTCCAAACACTAACCCTAACACTAGCATTAGCCCTAGCCCAAGCCCTAGCCCTAGCCCTAGACCTAACCCTAACCCTAACCCTAAACCTAGCCCTAACAATAACACTAGCCCTAGCCCTAGCACTAGCCCTAACCCTAACCCTAACCCTAACCCTAGGCCTTCCGCTAACCCTGACCCTTACCCTAGCTCTAACCCTAAACGTAACCCTAACCCTTACACTACCCTATCCCTAGCCGTAGCCCTAAACCTAACCCTAACCGTAACGCTAACCCTAACCCTAAACCTAGCCCAAGCCCTAGCCCTAACCCTAACCCTAACACTAGCCCTAACACTAACCCTAACTCTAAACCTA
>OX463241.1:66623283-66633283 GCA_949820135.1 Sylvilagus floridanus | reverse complement strand
CCTAGCCCAAACACTAACCCTAACCCTAAAACTAGCCCTAGCCCTAGCCCTAGTCCTAGACCTAGCCCTAGCCCTAAACCTAACCGTAACCCTAACCCTAACCCTAACCTTAGCCCTAACCCTAATACTAGCCATAGCCCTAGCACTAGCCCTAACCCTAACCCTAACCCTAACCCAAGCCCTAGCCCTAGCCCTAGCCCTAACCCTAACCCTAAACTTAACCCTAACTCTAGCCCTTGCCCTAAACCTAGCCCTAGCCCTAGGCCTAGCCCTAGCCCTAACCCTAACCCTAACCCCAGGCCTAGCCCTAGTCCTAGACCTAGCCCTAGCCCTAAACCTAACCGTAACCCTAACCCTAAACCTAAACTTAGCCCTAACCCTCACCCTAACCCTAGACCTAGCCCTAGCCCTAGCCCTAGCCCTAGCCCTAACCCTAACCCTAACCCTAGCCCTAGCCCTAGCCCTAGCCCTAACCCTAACTCTAACCCTAACCCTAAACCTAACCCTAACCCAAGCCCTACCCTAACCCTAACCCTAACCCAAGCCATAGCCCTAGACCTAGCCCTAACACTAAACCTAATACTAACCCTAACCCTAGCCCTAATACTAACCCTAACCCTACCCTAGCCCTAGCACTAGCCCCAGTCCTAGCCCTAACCCTAACCCTAACCCTAGCCCTAGCCCTAGCCCTACCCCTAACCCTAACCCTAACCCTAACCCAAGCACTAGCCCTAGACCTAGCCTTAACACTAAACCTAAACCTAACCCTAACCCTAGCCCTAATACTAACCCTAACCCTACCGTAGCCCTTGCACTAGCCCCAGTCCTAGCCCTAGCCCTAACCCTAACCCTAATCCTACCCTAGCCCTAACCCTAACACTAAACCTACCATAACCCTAAACCTAACCCTAGACCTAGCCCTAGCCCTAGGCCTAACCCTAACCCTAACCCTAACCCTAGCACTAACCCTAGCCCTAACCCTAACCCTAGCCCTAACCCTAACGCTAACCCTAGCCCTAGACCTAGCCCTAGCCCTAGGCCTAACCCTAACCCTAACCCTAACCCTAACTCTAGCCCTAACACTAACACTAGCCCTAGCCCTAGCCCTAGCCCTTGCCCTAACACTAACCCTAACCCTAACCGTAACCCTAACCCTTACCCTTACCCTACCCTAGCCCTAGCCCTAGCCCTTGCCCTAACCCTAACCATAACCCTAGCCCTAACCCTAACCATAAACCTAACCCTAACCAGAGCCCTAGCCATAACACTAACCCTAGCCCTAACACTAACCCTAACCCTAGCCCTAGACCTAAACATAGCCTTAGGCCTAACCCTAACCCTAGCCCTAGCCATAGCCCTAGCACTAGACCTAAACCTAACCCTAACCCTAGCCCTAACCCTAACCCTAACCCTACCCTAGCCATAGTACTAGCCCTAGTCCTAGCACTAGCCCTATCCCTAACCCCAGCACTAGCCCTAGACCTAGACCTAGCCATAGCCCTAACCCTAACCCTAACACTACCCTAGCCCTAGCACTAACCCTAACCCTAAACCTAACCCTAGCCCTAGCCCTAGCCCTAGGCCTAACCCTAACCCTAACCCTAGCCCTAGCCCTACCATAGCCCTAGCCCTAGCCCTAGACCTAGCCCTAACCATAACCCTAACCCTAAACCAAGCCCTAGCCCTAACCCTAACCCTAACCCTAACCCTAACGCTAACGCTAACCCTAGCCCTTGCCCTAGCCCTAGCCCTAGGCCTAACCCTAACCCTAACCCTAACCCTAACCCTAGCCCTAGCCCTAACACTTGCCCTAGCCCTAAACCTAACCCTAACCTAGCCCTAGCCCTAGCCCTAGCCCTAACCCTAACCATAACACCAACACTAACCCTAGCCCTAGCCCTAAACCTAACCCCAAACCTAACCCTAGCCATAACCCTAATCCTAGCCCTAAACCTAACCCTAACCCTAACCCTAACCCTAACCCTACCCTAGACATAGCCTTAGCCCTAGCCCTAACCCTAACCCTAACCCTAACCCTAACACTAGTCCTAACCCTAATCCGAGCGCTAAACCTAACCCTATTCCTAACAATAACCATAGCCCTAGCCCTAGCCCTAGCACTAACCCTAACCCTAGACCTAGGCCTAAACCTAGCTTTAGGCCTGACCCTAACCCTAAAACTAACCCTAACCCTAGCCCTAGCCATAGCCCTAGCCCTAGCCCTAACACAAGCCCTAGCCCTAACCCTAACCCTAACCCTAACACTAGCCCTAGCCCAGGCCATAGCCCTAACCATAACCCTAACCCTAAACCTAACCCTAGCCCTAGCCCTCGCCGTAGCCCTAACCCTAACACTAACCGTAGCCCTAGCCCTAACCCTAACCCTAGCCCTATCCCTAACCCTAGCCCTAGCCCTAGCCCTAGCCCTAACCCTAACCCTAGCCCTAGCCCTAACCCTAGCCCTAACCCTAACCCTAACCCTAACCCAAGCCCTAGCCCTAACCCTAACCCTAACCTTAACCAAGGCCTAGCCCTAACACTAACCCTAACCCTAACCCTAGCCCTAGCCCTAGCCCTAGCCCTAGCCCTAACCCAAACCCTAACCCTAGCCCTAGCCCTGGCCCAAGATTTAGCCCAAGCCCTAAACCTAACCCTAATCCTAACCCTCCCCTAGACCTAACCCTAACCCTAACCCTAACCCTAACCCTATCCTAACCCTAAACCTAACCCTACCCCTACCCTAGCCCTAGCCCTAGATCTAGCCCTAGCCCTAACCCTAACCCTAAAACTAACCATAACCCTAGCCCTAACCCTAACCCTAACCCTAGCCCTAAACCTATCCCTAGCCCTAGCCCTAGCCCTTGCCCTAGCCCTAACCCTAACCCTAACCCTAACCCTAGCCCAAACACTAACCCTAACCCTAGCATTAGCCCTAGCCCTAGCCCTAGCTCTAGCACTAGCCCTAACCCTAACCCTAACCCTAACCCTAGCCCTAACACTAACACTAGCCCTAGCCCTAGCACTAGCCCTAACCCTAACCCTAACCCTAACCCTAGCCCTTCCCCTAACCCTGACCCTAACCCTAGCTCTAACCCTAACCGTAACCCTAACCCTAACCCTGCCCTAGCCCTTGACCTAGCCCTAAACCTAACACTAACCGTAACGCTAACCCTAACGCTAACCCTAGCCCAAGGCTAGCCCTAGCCCTAAACCTAACCCTAACCCTAGCCCTAACACTAACCCTAACCCTAACCCTAGCCCTAGCCCTAGCCCTAGCCCTAGCCCTAGCCCTAACCCAAACCCTAACCCTAGCCCTAGCCCTGGCCCAATTTTAGCCCAAGCCCAAACCTAACCCTAATCCTAACCCTCCCCTAGACCTAACCCTAACCCTAACCCTAACCCTAACCCTATCCTAACCCTAAACCTAACCCTAACCCTACCCTAGCCCTAGCCCTAGATCTAGCCCTACCCCTAACCCTAACCCTAAAACTAACCATAACCCTAGCCCTAACCCTAACCCTAACCCTAGCCCTAAACCTATCCCTATCCCTAGCCCTAGCCCTTGCCCTAGCCCTAACCCTAACCCTAACCCTAACCCTAGCCCAAACACTAACCCTAACCCCAGCATTAGCCCTAGCCCTAGCCCTAGCTCTAGCACTAGCCCTAACCCTAACCCTAAACCTAACCCTAGCCCTAACACTAACACTAGCCCTAGCCCTAGCACTAGCCCTAACCCTAACCCTAACCCTAACCCTAACCCTAACCCTAGCCCTTCCCCTAACCCTGACCCTAACCCTAGCTCTAACCCTAACCGGAAACCTAACCCAAACCCTACCCTAGCCCTTGACCTAGCCCTAAACCTAACCCTAACCGTAACGCTAACCCTAACCCTAACCATAGCCCTAGGCTAGCCCTAGCCCTAAACCTAACTCTAACCCTAGCCCAAACACTAACCCTAACCCTAAACCTAGCCCTAGCCCTAGCCCTAGTCCTAGACCTAGCCCTAGCCCTAAACCTAACCGTAACCCTAACCCTAACCCTAACCTTAGCCCTAACCCTAATACTAGCCCTAGCCCTAGCACTAGCCCTAACCCTAACCCTAACCCTAACCCAAGCCCTAGCCCTAGCCCTAGCCCTAACCCTAACCCTAAACTTAACCCTAACTCTAGCCCTTGCCCTAAACCTACCCTAGCCCTAGCACTAGCCCCAGTCTTAGCCCTAGCCCTAACCCTAACCCCAGGCCTAGCCCTAGTCCTAGACCTAGCCCTAGCCCTAAACCTAACCGTAACCCTAACCCTAAACCTAAACTTAGCCCTAACCCTCACCCTAACCCTAGACCTAGCCCTAGCCCTAGCCCTAGCCCTAGCCCTAACCCTAACCCTAACCCTAGCCCTAGCCCTAGCCCTAGCCCTAACCCTAACTCTAACCCTAACCCTAAACCTAACCCTAACCCAAGCCCTACCCTAACCCTAACCCTAACCCAAGCCATAGCCCTAGACCTAGCCCTAACACTAAACCTAATACTAACCCTAACCCTAGCCCTAATACTAACCCTAACCCTACCCTAGCCCTAGCACTAGCCACAGTCCTAGCCCTAACCCTAACCCTAACCCTAGCCCTAGCCCTAGCCCTACCCCTAACCCTAACCCTAACCCTAACCCAAGCACTAGCCCTAGACCTAGCCTTAACACTAAACCTAAACCTAACCCTAACCCTAGCCCTAATACTAACCCTAACCCTACCGTAGCCCTTGCACTAGCCCCAGTCCTAGCCCTAGCCCTAACCCTAACCCTAATCCTACCCTAGCCCTAACCCTAACACTAAAACTACCATAACCCTAAACCTAACCCTAGACCTAGCCCTAGCCCTAGGCCTAACCCTAACCCTAACCCTAACCCTAGCACTAACCCTAGCCCTAACCCTAACCCTAGCCCTAACCCTAACGCTAACCCTAGCCCTAGACCTAGCCCTAGCCCTAGGCCTAACCCTAACCCTAACCCTAACCCTAACTCTAGCCCTAACACTAACACTAGCCCTAGCCCTAGCCCTAGCCCTTGCCCTAACACTAACCCTAACCCTAACCGTAACCCTAACCCTTACCCTTACCCTACCCTAGCCCTAGCCCTAGCCCTTGCCCTAACCCTAACCATAACCCTAGCCCTAACCCTAACCATAAACCTAACCCTAACCAGAGCCCTAGCCATAACACTAACCCTAGCCCTAACACTAACCCTAACCCTAGCCCTAGACCTAAACATAGCCTTAGGCCTAACCCTAACCCTAGCCCTAGCCATAGCCCTAGCACTAGACCTAAACCTAACCCTAACCCTAGCCCTAACCCTAACCCTAACCCTACCCTAGCCATAGTACTAGCCCTAGTCCTAGCACTAGCCCTATCCCTAACCCCAGCACTAGCCCTAGACCTAGACCTAGCCATAGCCCTAACCCTAACCCTAACACTACCCTAGCCCTAGCACTAACCCTAACCCTAAACCTAACCCTAGCCCTAGCCCTAGCCCTAGG
The DNA here is from genome assembly GCA_949820135.1 of Sylvilagus floridanus. Lineage (NCBI taxonomy): Eukaryota > Metazoa > Chordata > Mammalia > Lagomorpha > Leporidae > Sylvilagus > Sylvilagus floridanus. The sequence goes on along the minus strand of OX463241.1, from coordinate 66,627,760 downwards.
CCTAACCCTAACCCTAACCCTAGCCCTAGCCCTACCATAGCCCTAGCCCTAGCCCTAGACCTAGCCCTAACCATAACCCTAACCCTAAACCAAGCCCTAGCCCTAACCCTAACCCTAACCCTAACCGTAACGCTAACGCTAACCCTAGCCCTTGCCCTAGCCCTAACCCTAGGCCTAACCCTAACCCTAACCCTAACCCTAACACTAGCCCTAGCCCTAACACTTGCCCTAGCCCTAAACCTAACCCTAACCTAGCCCTAGCCCTAGCCCTAGCCCTAACCCTAACCATAACACCAACACTAACCCTAGCCCTAGCCCTAAACCTAACCCCAAACCTAACCCTAGCCATAACCCTAATCCTAGCCCTAAACCTAACCCTAACCCTAACCCTAACCCTAACCCTACCCTAGACATAGCCTTAGCCCTAGCCCTAACCCTAACCCTAACCCTAACCCTAACACTAGTCCTAACCCTAATCCGAGCGCTAAACCTAACCCTACTCCTAACAATAACCATAGCCCTAGCCCTAGCCCTAGCACTAACCCTAACCCTAGACCTAGGCCTAAACCTAGCCTTAGGCCTGACCCTAACCCTAAAACTAACCATAACCCTAGCCCTAACCCTAACCCTAACCCTAGCCTTAAACCTATCCCCGGCCCTAGCCCTAGCCCGAGCCCTAGCCCTAACCCTAACCCTAACCCTAACCCTAACCTTAGCCCTAACCGTAACACTAGCCCTAGCCCTAACCCTAATCCTAACCCTAAACCTAACCCTAACCGTAACCCTAAACCTAGCCCAAGCCCTAGCCCTAGCCCTAACCCTAAACCGAGCCCTAGCGCTAAACCTAGCCTTAGGCCTAACCCTAAACCTAGCCCTAGCCATAGCCCTAGCAGTAGCCCTAGCGTGAGCCCTAGCCGTAACCGTAACCCTACCCTAACCCTAACCTTAGCCCTAACCGTAACACTAGCCCTAGCCCTAGCCCTAAACCTAACCCTAACCCTAACCCTAACCCTAGAACTAACATTAACCCTAAACCTACCCTAGCCCTAGCCCTTAGCCCTAGCCATAGCCCTAACTCTAACTCTAACCCTAACCCTAACCCTAACCCTAACCCAAGCCCTACCCTAACCCTAACCCTAACCCAAGCCATAGCCCTAGGCCTAGCCCTAACACTAAACCTAATACTAACCCTAACCCTAGCCCTAATACTAACCCTAACCCTACCCTAGCCCTAGCACTAGCCCCAGTCCTAGCCCTAACCCTAACCCTAACCCTAGCCCTAGCCCTAGCCCTACCCCTAACCCTAACCCTAACCCTAACCCAAGCACTAGCCCTAGACCTAGCCTTAACACTAAACCTAAACCTAACCCTAACCCTAGCCCTAATACTAACCCTAACCCTACCGTAGCCCTTGCACTAGCCCCAGTCCTAGCCCTAGCCCTAACCCTAACTCTAATCCTACCCTAGCCCTAACCCTAACACTAAACCTACCATAAACCTAAACCTAACCCTAGACCTAGCCCTAGCCCTAGGCCTAACCCTAACCCTAACCCTAACCCTAGCACTAACCCTAGCCCTAACCCTAACCCTAGCCCTAACCCTAACGCTAACCCTAGCCCTAGACCTAGCCCTAGCCCTAGGCCTAACCCTAACCCTAACCCTAACCCTAACTCTAGCCCTAACACTAACACTAGCCCTAGCCCTAGCCCTAGCCCTTGCCCTAACACTAACCCTAACCCTAACCGTAACCCTAACCCTTACCCTTACCCTACCCTAGCCCTAGCCCTAGCCCTTGCCCTAACCCTAACCATAACCCTAGCCCTAACCCTAACCATAAACCTAACCCTAACCAGAGCCCTAGCCATAACACTAACCCTAGCCCTAACACTAACCCTAACCCTAGCCCTAGACCTAAACATAGCCTTAGGCCTAACCCTAACCCTAGCCTTAGCCCTAGCCCTAGCCCTAGCCCTAGCACTAGCACTAACCCTAACCCTAAACCTAACCCCAGCCCTAGCCCTAGCCCTAGACCTAGCCCTAGCCCTAACCCTAACCCTAACCCTAACCCAAGCCCTAGCCCTAGACCTAGCCCTAACACTAAACCAAAACCTAACCCTAACCCTAGCCCTAATACTAACCCTAACCCTACCCTAGCCCTAGCACTAGCCCCATTCCTAGCCCTAGCCCTAACACTAACCCTATCCTACCCTAGCCATAACCCTAAACCTAAACCTACCCTAACCCTAAAACTAACCCTAGCCCTAGCCCTAGCCCTAGGCCTAACCCTAATCCTAACCCAAACCCTAGCCCTAAACCTAGCCCTAACCCTAACCCTAGCCCTAACCCTAACGCTAACCCTAGCCCTAGACCTAGCCCTAGCCCTAGGCCTAACCCTAACCCTAACCCTAACCCTAGCCATAACACTAACACTAGCCCTAGCCCTAGCCCTAGCCCTTGCCCTAACCCTAACCCTAACCCTAACCGTAACCCTAACCCTTACCCTTACCCTTACCCTAACCTAGCCCTAGCCCTAGCCCTAGCCCTTGCCCTAACCCTAACCATAACCCTAGCCCTAACCCTAACCATAAACCTAACCCTAACCCAAGCCCTAGCCCTAACACTAACCCTAGCCCTAACCCTAACCCTAACCCTAGCCCTAGACCTAAACATAGCCTTAGGCCTAACCCTAAACCTAGCCCTAGCCATAGCCCTAGCACTAGCCCTAAACCTAACGCTAACCCTAGCCCTAACAATAACCCTAACCCTACCCAAGCCCTAGTAATAGCCCTAGTCCTAATCCTAGCCCTAACCCTAACCCCAGCCCTAGCCCTAGACCTAGACCTAGCCCTAGCCCTAACCCTAAACCTAACCCTTCCCTAGCCCTAGCACTAGCCCTTGTCCTAGCCCTAGCCCTAACCCTAACCCTAACCCTAGCCCTAACCCTAACCCTAGCCCTAGCCCTAGCCCTAGACCTAACCCTAACCCTAACCCTAGCCCTAGCCCTAACCATAACCCTAACCCTAGCCCTAGCCCTAACCCTAACCCTAACGCTAGCCCTAGCCCTAACCCTAACCCTAGCCCTAGCCCTAGACCTAGCCCTAACCCTAACCCTAACCCTATCCCTAGGCTAGCCCTACACCTAGCCATTGCCCTAGCCCTAGCCCTGGCCCTAACACTAACCCTAAACCTAACCCTAAACCTAGCCCTAGCCCTAGGCCTAACCCTAACCCTAACCCTAACCCTAGCCCTAGCCCTAGCCCTAGCCCTAGCCCTAACCATAAACCTAACCCTAAACCAAGCCCTAGCCCTAACCCTAACCCTAGCCGTAACCCTAACGCTAACCCTAGCCCCAGACCTAGCCCTAGCCCTAGGCCTAACCCTAACCCTAATTCTAACTATAGCCCTAGCCCTAACACTAGCCCTAGCCCTAAACCTAACCCTAACCTAGCCCTAGACCTAGCCCTAGCCTAACCCTAACCATAACCCTAAACCTAACCCTAGCCATAACCCTAATCCTAGCCCTAAACCTAACCCTAACCCTAACCCTAACCCTAACCCTACCCTAGACCTAGCCCTAGCCCTAGCCTTAACCCTAACCCTAACCCTAACCCTAACACTAGTCCTAACACTAAAGCTAGCGCTAAACCTAACCCTAACCCTAATAATAACCATAGCCCTAGCCCTAGCCCTAGCACTAACCCTAACCCTAGACCTAGGCCTAAACCTAGCCTTAGGCCTAACCCTAACCCTAAAACTAACCATAACCCTAGCTCTAACCCTAACCCTAACCCTAACCCTAGCCCTAAACCTATCCCTGGCCCTAGCCCTAGCCCAAGCCCTAGCCCCTAACCCTAACCCTAACCCTAACCCTAGTCCAAACACTAACCCTAACACTAGCATTAGCCCTAGCCCAAGCCCTAGCCCTAGCCCTAGACCTAACCCTAACCCTAACCCTAAACCTAGCCCTAACAATAACACTAGCCCTAGCCCTAGCACTAGCCCTAACCCTAACCCTAACCCTAACCCTAGGCCTTCCGCTAACCCTGACCCTTACCCTAGCTCTAACCCTAAACGTAACCCTAACCCTTACACTACCCTATCCCTAGCCGTAGCCCTAAACCTAACCCTAACCGTAACGCTAACCCTAACCCTAAACCTAGCCCAAGCCCTAGCCCTAACCCTAACCCTAACACTAGCCCTAACACTAACCCTAACTCTAAACCTAGCCCTAGCCCTAACCCTAACCGTAACCCTAACCCTAACCCTAACCTTAGCCCTAACCCTAACACTAGCCCTAGCCCTAGCATTAGCCCTAACCCTAACCCTAACCCTAACTCTAGCCCTAACCCTAGCCCTTGCCCTAACCCTAACCCTAACCCTAGCCCTAGCACTAGCCCTAACCCTAACCCTAACCCTAGACCTAGCCCTAGCCCTAGCCCTAACCCTAACCCTAACCCTCAACCTAACCCTAGACCTA
>OX463241.1:66595783-66603283 GCA_949820135.1 Sylvilagus floridanus | reverse complement strand
CCTAGACCTAGCCCTAGCCCTAAACCTAACCGTAACCCTAACCCTAACCCTAACCTTAGCCCTAACCCTAATACTAGCCATAGCCCTAGCACTAGCCCTAACCCTAACCCTAACCCTAACCCAAGCCCTAGCCCTAGCCCTAGCCCTAACCCTAACCCTAAACTTAACCCTAACTCTAGCCCTTGCCCTAAACCTAGCCCTAGCCCTAGGCCTAGCCCTAGCCCTAACCCTAACCCTAACCCCAGGCCTAGCCCTAGTCCTAGACCTAGCCCTAGCCCTAAACCTAACCGTAACCCTAACCCTAAACCTAAACTTAGCCCTAACCCTCACCCTAACCCTAGACCTAGCCCTAGCCCTAGCCCTAGCCCTAGCCCTAACCCTAACCCTAACCCTAGCCCTAGCCCTAGCCCTAGCCCTAACCCTAACTCTAACCCTAACCCTAAACCTAACCCTAACCCAAGCCCTACCCTAACCCTAACCCTAACCCAAGCCATAGCCCTAGACCTAGCCCTAACACTAAACCTAATACTAACCCTAACCCTAGCCCTAATACTAACCCTAACCCTACCCTAGCCCTAGCACTAGCCCCAGTCCTAGCCCTAACCCTAACCCTAACCCTAGCCCTAGCCCTAGCCCTACCCCTAACCCTAACCCTAACCCTAACCCAAGCACTAGCCCTAGACCTAGCCTTAACACTAAACCTAAACCTAACCCTAACCCTAGCCCTAATACTAACCCTAACCCTACCGTAGCCCTTGCACTAGCCCCAGTCCTAGCCCTAGCCCTAACCCTAACCCTAATCCTACCCTAGCCCTAACCCTAACACTAAACCTACCATAACCCTAAACCTAACCCTAGACCTAGCCCTAGCCCTAGGCCTAACCCTAACCCTAACCCTAACCCTAGCACTAACCCTAGCCCTAACCCTAACCCTAGCCCTAACCCTAACGCTAACCCTAGCCCTAGACCTAGCCCTAGCCCTAGGCCTAACCCTAACCCTAACCCTAACCCTAACTCTAGCCCTAACACTAACACTAGCCCTAGCCCTAGCCCTAGCCCTTGCCCTAACACTAACCCTAACCCTAACCGTAACCCTAACCCTTACCCTTACCCTACCCTAGCCCTAGCCCTAGCCCTTGCCCTAACCCTAACCATAACCCTAGCCCTAACCCTAACCATAAACCTAACCCTAACCAGAGCCCTAGCCATAACACTAACCCTAGCCCTAACACTAACCCTAACCCTAGCCCTAGACCTAAACATAGCCTTAGGCCTAACCCTAACCCTAGCCCTAGCCATAGCCCTAGCACTAGACCTAAACCTAACCCTAACCCTAGCCCTAACCCTAACCCTAACCCTACCCTAGCCATAGTACTAGCCCTAGTCCTAGCACTAGCCCTATCCCTAACCCCAGCACTAGCCCTAGACCTAGACCTAGCCATAGCCCTAACCCTAACCCTAACACTACCCTAGCCCTAGCACTAACCCTAACCCTAAACCTAACCCTAGCCCTAGCCCTAGCCCTAGGCCTAACCCTAACCCTAACCCTAGCCCTAGCCCTACCATAGCCCTAGCCCTAGCCCTAGACCTAGCCCTAACCATAACCCTAACCCTAAACCAAGCCCTAGCCCTAACCCTAACCCTAACCCTAACCCTAACGCTAACGCTAACCCTAGCCCTTGCCCTAGCCCTAGCCCTAGGCCTAACCCTAACCCTAACCCTAACCCTAACCCTAGCCCTAGCCCTAACACTTGCCCTAGCCCTAAACCTAACCCTAACCTAGCCCTAGCCCTAGCCCTAGCCCTAACCCTAACCATAACACCAACACTAACCCTAGCCCTAGCCCTAAACCTAACCCCAAACCTAACCCTAGCCATAACCCTAATCCTAGCCCTAAACCTAACCCTAACCCTAACCCTAACCCTAACCCTACCCTAGACATAGCCTTAGCCCTAGCCCTAACCCTAACCCTAACCCTAACCCTAACACTAGTCCTAACCCTAATCCGAGCGCTAAACCTAACCCTATTCCTAACAATAACCATAGCCCTAGCCCTAGCCCTAGCACTAACCCTAACCCTAGACCTAGGCCTAAACCTAGCTTTAGGCCTGACCCTAACCCTAAAACTAACCCTAACCCTAGCCCTAGCCATAGCCCTAGCCCTAGCCCTAACACAAGCCCTAGCCCTAACCCTAACCCTAACCCTAACACTAGCCCTAGCCCAGGCCATAGCCCTAACCATAACCCTAACCCTAAACCTAACCCTAGCCCTAGCCCTCGCCGTAGCCCTAACCCTAACACTAACCGTAGCCCTAGCCCTAACCCTAACCCTAGCCCTATCCCTAACCCTAGCCCTAGCCCTAGCCCTAGCCCTAACCCTAACCCTAGCCCTAGCCCTAACCCTAGCCCTAACCCTAACCCTAACCCTAACCCAAGCCCTAGCCCTAACCCTAACCCTAACCTTAACCAAGGCCTAGCCCTAACACTAACCCTAACCCTAACCCTAGCCCTAGCCCTAGCCCTAGCCCTAGCCCTAACCCAAACCCTAACCCTAGCCCTAGCCCTGGCCCAAGATTTAGCCCAAGCCCTAAACCTAACCCTAATCCTAACCCTCCCCTAGACCTAACCCTAACCCTAACCCTAACCCTAACCCTATCCTAACCCTAAACCTAACCCTACCCCTACCCTAGCCCTAGCCCTAGATCTAGCCCTAGCCCTAACCCTAACCCTAAAACTAACCATAACCCTAGCCCTAACCCTAACCCTAACCCTAGCCCTAAACCTATCCCTAGCCCTAGCCCTAGCCCTTGCCCTAGCCCTAACCCTAACCCTAACCCTAACCCTAGCCCAAACACTAACCCTAACCCTAGCATTAGCCCTAGCCCTAGCCCTAGCTCTAGCACTAGCCCTAACCCTAACCCTAACCCTAACCCTAGCCCTAACACTAACACTAGCCCTAGCCCTAGCACTAGCCCTAACCCTAACCCTAACCCTAACCCTAGCCCTTCCCCTAACCCTGACCCTAACCCTAGCTCTAACCCTAACCGTAACCCTAACCCTAACCCTGCCCTAGCCCTTGACCTAGCCCTAAACCTAACACTAACCGTAACGCTAACCCTAACGCTAACCCTAGCCCAAGGCTAGCCCTAGCCCTAAACCTAACCCTAACCCTAGCCCTAACACTAACCCTAACCCTAACCCTAGCCCTAGCCCTAGCCCTAGCCCTAGCCCTAGCCCTAACCCAAACCCTAACCCTAGCCCTAGCCCTGGCCCAATTTTAGCCCAAGCCCAAACCTAACCCTAATCCTAACCCTCCCCTAGACCTAACCCTAACCCTAACCCTAACCCTAACCCTATCCTAACCCTAAACCTAACCCTAACCCTACCCTAGCCCTAGCCCTAGATCTAGCCCTACCCCTAACCCTAACCCTAAAACTAACCATAACCCTAGCCCTAACCCTAACCCTAACCCTAGCCCTAAACCTATCCCTATCCCTAGCCCTAGCCCTTGCCCTAGCCCTAACCCTAACCCTAACCCTAACCCTAGCCCAAACACTAACCCTAACCCCAGCATTAGCCCTAGCCCTAGCCCTAGCTCTAGCACTAGCCCTAACCCTAACCCTAAACCTAACCCTAGCCCTAACACTAACACTAGCCCTAGCCCTAGCACTAGCCCTAACCCTAACCCTAACCCTAACCCTAACCCTAACCCTAGCCCTTCCCCTAACCCTGACCCTAACCCTAGCTCTAACCCTAACCGGAAACCTAACCCAAACCCTACCCTAGCCCTTGACCTAGCCCTAAACCTAACCCTAACCGTAACGCTAACCCTAACCCTAACCATAGCCCTAGGCTAGCCCTAGCCCTAAACCTAACTCTAACCCTAGCCCAAACACTAACCCTAACCCTAAACCTAGCCCTAGCCCTAGCCCTAGTCCTAGACCTAGCCCTAGCCCTAAACCTAACCGTAACCCTAACCCTAACCCTAACCTTAGCCCTAACCCTAATACTAGCCCTAGCCCTAGCACTAGCCCTAACCCTAACCCTAACCCTAACCCAAGCCCTAGCCCTAGCCCTAGCCCTAACCCTAACCCTAAACTTAACCCTAACTCTAGCCCTTGCCCTAAACCTACCCTAGCCCTAGCACTAGCCCCAGTCTTAGCCCTAGCCCTAACCCTAACCCCAGGCCTAGCCCTAGTCCTAGACCTAGCCCTAGCCCTAAACCTAACCGTAACCCTAACCCTAAACCTAAACTTAGCCCTAACCCTCACCCTAACCCTAGACCTAGCCCTAGCCCTAGCCCTAGCCCTAGCCCTAACCCTAACCCTAACCCTAGCCCTAGCCCTAGCCCTAGCCCTAACCCTAACTCTAACCCTAACCCTAAACCTAACCCTAACCCAAGCCCTACCCTAACCCTAACCCTAACCCAAGCCATAGCCCTAGACCTAGCCCTAACACTAAACCTAATACTAACCCTAACCCTAGCCCTAATACTAACCCTAACCCTACCCTAGCCCTAGCACTAGCCACAGTCCTAGCCCTAACCCTAACCCTAACCCTAGCCCTAGCCCTAGCCCTACCCCTAACCCTAACCCTAACCCTAACCCAAGCACTAGCCCTAGACCTAGCCTTAACACTAAACCTAAACCTAACCCTAACCCTAGCCCTAATACTAACCCTAACCCTACCGTAGCCCTTGCACTAGCCCCAGTCCTAGCCCTAGCCCTAACCCTAACCCTAATCCTACCCTAGCCCTAACCCTAACACTAAAACTACCATAACCCTAAACCTAACCCTAGACCTAGCCCTAGCCCTAGGCCTAACCCTAACCCTAACCCTAACCCTAGCACTAACCCTAGCCCTAACCCTAACCCTAGCCCTAACCCTAACGCTAACCCTAGCCCTAGACCTAGCCCTAGCCCTAGGCCTAACCCTAACCCTAACCCTAACCCTAACTCTAGCCCTAACACTAACACTAGCCCTAGCCCTAGCCCTAGCCCTTGCCCTAACACTAACCCTAACCCTAACCGTAACCCTAACCCTTACCCTTACCCTACCCTAGCCCTAGCCCTAGCCCTTGCCCTAACCCTAACCATAACCCTAGCCCTAACCCTAACCATAAACCTAACCCTAACCAGAGCCCTAGCCATAACACTAACCCTAGCCCTAACACTAACCCTAACCCTAGCCCTAGACCTAAACATAGCCTTAGGCCTAACCCTAACCCTAGCCCTAGCCATAGCCCTAGCACTAGACCTAAACCTAACCCTAACCCTAGCCCTAACCCTAACCCTAACCCTACCCTAGCCATAGTACTAGCCCTAGTCCTAGCACTAGCCCTATCCCTAACCCCAGCACTAGCCCTAGACCTAGACCTAGCCATAGCCCTAACCCTAACCCTAACACTACCCTAGCCCTAGCACTAACCCTAACCCTAAACCTAACCCTAGCCCTAGCCCTAGCCCTAGGCCTAACCCTAACCCTAACCCTAGCCCTAGCCCTACCATAGCCCTAGCCCTAGCCCTAGACCTAGCCCTAACCATAACCCTAACCCTAAACCAAGCCCTAGCCCTAACCCTAACCCTAACCCTAACCGTAACGCTAACGCTAACCCTAGCCCTTGCCCTAGCCCTAACCCTAGGCCTAACCCTAACCCTAACCCTAACCCTAACACTAGCCCTAGCCCTAACACTTGCCCTAGCCCTAAACCTAACCCTAACCTAGCCCTAGCCCTAGCCCTAGCCCTAACCCTAACCATAACACCAACACTAACCCTAGCCCTAGCCCTAAACCTAACCCCAAACCTAACCCTAGCCATAACCCTAATCCTAGCCCTAAACCTAACCCTAACCCTAACCCTAACCCTAACCCTACCCTAGACATAGCCTTAGCCCTAGCCCTAACCCTAACCCTAACCCTAACCCTAACACTAGTCCTAACCCTAATCCGAGCGCTAAACCTAACCCTACTCCTAACAATAACCATAGCCCTAGCCCTAGCCCTAGCACTAACCCTAACCCTAGACCTAGGCCTAAACCTAGCCTTAGGCCTGACCCTAACCCTAAAACTAACCATAACCCTAGCCCTAACCCTAACCCTAACCCTAGCCTTAAACCTATCCCCGGCCCTAGCCCTAGCCCGAGCCCTAGCCCTAACCCTAACCCTAACCCTAACCCTAACCTTAGCCCTAACCGTAACACTAGCCCTAGCCCTAACCCTAATCCTAACCCTAAACCTAACCCTAACCGTAACCCTAAACCTAGCCCAAGCCCTAGCCCTAGCCCTAACCCTAAACCGAGCCCTAGCGCTAAACCTAGCCTTAGGCCTAACCCTAAACCTAGCCCTAGCCATAGCCCTAGCAGTAGCCCTAGCGTGAGCCCTAGCCGTAACCGTAACCCTACCCTAACCCTAACCTTAGCCCTAACCGTAACACTAGCCCTAGCCCTAGCCCTAAACCTAACCCTAACCCTAACCCTAACCCTAGAACTAACATTAACCCTAAACCTACCCTAGCCCTAGCCCTTAGCCCTAGCCATAGCCCTAACTCTAACTCTAACCCTAACCCTAACCCTAACCCTAACCCAAGCCCTACCCTAACCCTAACCCTAACCCAAGCCATAGCCCTAGGCCTAGCCCTAACACTAAACCTAATACTAACCCTAACCCTAGCCCTAATACTAACCCTAACCCTACCCTAGCCCTAGCACTAGCCCCAGTCCTAGCCCTAACCCTAACCCTAACCCTAGCCCTAGCCCTAGCCCTACCCCTAACCCTAACCCTAACCCTAACCCAAGCACTAGCCCTAGACCTAGCCTTAACACTAAACCTAAACCTAACCCTAACCCTAGCCCTAATACTAACCCTAACCCTACCGTAGCCCTTGCACTAGCCCCAGTCCTAGCCCTAGCCCTAACCCTAACTCTAATCCTACCCTAGCCCTAACCCTAACACTAAACCTACCATAAACCTAAACCTAACCCTAGACCTAGCCCTAGCCCTAGGCCTAACCCTAACCCTAACCCTAACCCTAGCACTAACCCTAGCCCTAACCCTAACCCTAGCCCTAACCCTAACGCTAACCCTAGCCCTAGACCTAGCCCTAGCCCTAGGCCTAACCCTAACCCTAACCCTAACCCTAACTCTAGCCCTAACACTAACACTAGCCCTAGCCCTAGCCCTAGCCCTTGCCCTAACACTAACCCTAACCCTAACCGTAACCCTAACCCTTACCCTTACCCTACCCTAGCCCTAGCCCTAGCCCTTGCCCTAACCCTAACCATAACCCTAGCCCTAACCCTAACCATAAACCTAACCCTAACCAGAGCCCTAGCCATAACACTAACCCTAGCCCTAACACTAACCCTAACCCTAGCCCTAGACCTAAACATAGCCTTAGGCCTAACCCTAACCCTAGCCTTAGCCCTAGCCCTAGCCCTAGCCCTAGCACTAGCACTAACCCTAACCCTAAACCTAACCCCAGCCCTAGCCCTAGCCCTAGAC
>OX463241.1:66573283-66578283 GCA_949820135.1 Sylvilagus floridanus | reverse complement strand
CCTAGCCCCAGCCCTAGACCTAGCCCTAACACTAACCCTAACGCTAGCCCGAAACCTAACACTAGCCCTAGCCCTAACCCTAACCCTAACCCTAACCCTAGTCCTAGCCCTACCCCTAGCCGTAAACCTAGCCCTAGCCCTAGACCTAGCCTAGCCCTAACCCTAACCCTAACCCTAACCCTAACCCTAACACTAGCCCTAACACTAACTCCAGCCCTAGCCCTAACCCTAACCCTAACCCTAACCCTAAACCTAGCCCTAGCCCTAGCCCTATCCCTAGCCCTAACCCTAACCCTAACCCTAGCCCTAGCCTAGCCCTAGCCCTAAACCTAACCCTAGCCCTAGGCTAGCCCTAGCCCTAGACCTAACCCTAACCCTAACCCTAACCCTAGCCCTAGCCCTAGCCTTATCCCTAACCCTAGCCCTAGGCTAGCCCTAGCCCTAGACCTAACCCTAACCGTAACCCTAACCCTAACCCTAACCCTAACCCTAACACTAGCCCTAACCCTAACCCTAGCCCTAGCCCTAACCCTAACCCTAACCCTAGCCCTAGCGCTAGCCTTAACACTAACCATAACCCTAGACCTAGCCCTAGCCTTAGCCCTAGCCCTAACCCTAACCCTAGCCCTAGCCCTAGCCGTAACTCTAACCCTAACCTTCACCCTAGACCTAACCCTAACCCTAGCCCTAGTCCTAATCCTAACCCTAACCCTAGCCCTAGACCTAGCCTTAACCCTAACCCTAGACCTAGCCCTAACCTTAGCCCTAGCCCTAGCCGTAGCCCTAACCAAAACCCTAACCCTAGTCCTAGCCCTAGCCCTAACCCTAGCCCTAACCCTATCCCTAGCCCTAGACATAGCCCTAGCCCTAACCCTAACCCTAACCCTAGCTCTAGCACTAACCCTAACCCTAACCCGAACCCTAACCCTAGCCCTAGCCCTAGCCCTAGCCCTAACCCTAAACCTATCCCTAGCCCTAACCCTAACCCTAACCCTAACCAGAGCCCTAGCCCTAGCCCTAGCCCTAACCCTAACCCTAACCTTACACTAGTCCTAGCCCTAGCCCTAGACCTAACCCTAACCCTAGCCCTAGCCCTAGGCCTAGCCCTAGCACTAACCCTAACCCTAACCCTAGTCCTAACCCTAACCCCAGCCCTAGCCCTAGCCCTAGCCCTAGCCCTAACCCTAACCCTAACCCTAGCCCTAGCCCTAACCCTAATCCTAACCCTAACACTAGCCCTAAACCTAACCCTAGCCCTAGCCCTAACCCTAACTCTAACCCTAACCCTAGCCCTAACACTATCCCTAGCCCTATTCCTAACTCTAACAATAGCCCTAGCCATAGCCCTAGCCCTAGCCCTAACCCTTACCCTAGACCTAGCCCTAGCCCTAGCTCTAACCCTAACCCTAACCCTAACTCTAGCCCTAACCCTATCCCTAGCCCTAGACATAGCCCTAGCCCCAGCCCTAGCCCTAACCCTAACCCTAACCATAACCCTAGCACTCATCCTAACTCTAGCCCTAGCCCTGACGCTTAACCTATCCCTAACCCTAACCCTAACCCTAGCCCTAGCCCTAGCCCTAACCCTAACCCTAACCCAAGACCTAGCCCTAACCCTAGCCCTAGCCCTAACCCTAAACCTAAACCTAAACCTAGCCCTAGCCCTAACCCTAGCCCTAACCCTAGCGCTAAACCTAACCCTAAACCTAACCCTAACACTAACCCTAACACTAGCCCTAACCCTAACAATAGCCCTAGCCCTAAACCTAACCCAAACCCTACCCTAACCCTAGCCCTAGCCCTAGCCCCAGCCCCAGCGCTAAAACTAACCCTAACCCTAACCCTATCCCTAGCCCTAGCCCAAGCCCAAGACCTAGCCCTAACCCTAACCCTAGCCCTAACCCTAACCCTAGCCCTCACCCGAAGCCTAGCCCTAGACCTGAAGCTTAACCTAACCTTAACCCTAACCCGAACCCTAGCCCTAGCCCTAGCCCTAACCCTAACCTAACCCTAAACCTAGCCCTAACCCTAACCCTAGCCTTAACCCTAACACTAGCCCTAGCCCTAACCCTAATCCTAAACCTAACCCTAGCCCTAGCCCTAGCCCTAGCCCTAAACCAAACCCTAACCCTATCCCTAACCCTAGCCCTAGCCCTAGCCCTAGCCCCAACCCTAGCCCTAGCCCTAGCCCTAGCCCTAACCCTAGCCCTAAACCTAACCCTAGCCCTAGCCCTAACCCTAGCCCTAGCCCTAACACTAGCGCTAGACCTAACCCTAACCCTAGCCCTAGCTCTAACCCTAAGCCTAACCCTAACGCTAGCCCTAGTTCTCACCCTAACCCTAACCCTAACCCTAGCCCTAACCCTAGCCCTAAACCTAACCCTAGCCCTAGCCCTAACATTAGCCCTAGCCCTAACCCTAGCCCTAGCCCTAGCCCTAGCCCTAGCCCTAACCCTAACCCTAACCCTAATGCTAGCCCTAAAGCTAACCCTATCCCTTGCCCTCACCCTAACCCTAACCCTAACCCTAGTCCTAGCCCTAGCCCTATCCCTAGCCCTAACCCTAGCACTAGCCCTAGACCTAGGCCTAGCCCTAGCCCTAGCCCTAACCATAAGCCTAACCCTAACCCTAACACTAGCCCAAACCCTAACCCTAGCCCTAGCCCTAACCAAACCCTAACCCTAACCCTAACCCTAAACTAGCCCTAGCCCTAGCCCTAGCCCTAGCCGTAACCCTAACCCAAACCCTAACCCTAGCCCTAGCCCTAGCCCTAGCCCTAATACTAACCCTAGCCCTAGCATAGCCCTAGCCCTAGCACTAACACTAACCCTATCCTAACCCTAGCCCTAGCCCTAACGCTAACCCGAACCCTAGTCCTAGCCCTAGACCTAGACCTAACCCTAACCCTAGCCCTAGCAATAGCCCTAGCACTAGCCCTAACCATAACCCTAACCCTAACCCTTGCCCTAGCCCTAACCCTAGCACTAGCCCTAGCCCTAGACCTAGTCCTAACCCTAACCCTAACCCTAGTCCTAGACCTAGCCCTAGCCCTAGCCCGAGCCCTAACCCTAACGCTAACCTAAGCCTAGCCCTACCCCTAACCCTAGCCCTAACCCTAGCCCTAGCCCTAGCCTTAGCCCTAACCCTAGCCCTAGCCCTAGCCCTAACCCTAACCCTAACCCTAACCCTAATGCTAGCCCTAAAGCTAACCCTAGCCCTTGCCCTCACCCTAACCCTTACCCTAACCCTAGTCCTAGCCCTAGCCCTATCCCTAGCCCTAACCCTAACCCTAGCCCTAGACCTAGGCCTAGCCCTAGCCCTAGCCCTAACCATAAGCCTAACCCTAACCCTAACACTAGCCCTAACCCTAACCCTAGCCCTAGACCTAACCCTAACCCTAACCCTAACCCTAACACTAAACTAGCCCTAGCCCTAGCCCTAGCCGTAACCCTAACCCAAACCCTAACCCTAGCCCTAGCCCTAGCCCTAGCCCTAGCCCTAATACTAACCCTAGCCCTAGCATAGCCCTAGCCCTAGCACTAACACTAACCCTATCCTAACCCTAGCCCTAGCCCTAACGCTAACCCGAACCCTAGCCCTAGCCCTAGACCTAGACCTAACCCTAACCCTAGCCCTAGCACTAGCCCTAACCATAACCCTAACCCTAACCCTTGCCCTAGCCCTAACCCTAGCACTAGCCCTAGCCCTAGACCTAGTCCTAACCCTAACCCTAACCCTAGTCCTAGCCCTAGCCCTAGCCCTAGCCCGAGCCCTAACCCTAACGCTAACCTAACCCTAGCCCTACCCCTAACCCTAGCCCTCACCCTAACCCTTACCCTAACCCTAGTCCTAGCCCTAGCCCTATCCCTAGCCCTAACCCTAACCCTAGCCCTAGACCTAGGCCTAGCCCTAGCCCTAGCCCTAACCATAAGCCTAACCCTAACCCTAACACTAGCCCTAACCCTAACCCTAGCCCTAGACCTAACCCTAACCCTAACCCTAACCCTAACACTAAACTAGCCCTAGCCCTAGCCCTAGCCGTAACCCTAACCCAAACCCTAACCCTAGCCCTAGCCCTAGCCCTAGCCCTAGCCCTAATACTAACCCTAGCCCTAGCATAGCCCTAGCCCTAGCACTAACACTAACCCTATCCTAACCCTAGCCCTAGCCCTAACGCTAACCCGAACCCTAGCCCTAGCCCTAGACCTAGACCTAACCCTAACCCTAGCCCTAGCACTAGCCCTAACCATAACCCTAACCCTAACCCTTGCCCTAGCCCTAACCCTAGCACTAGCCCTAGCCCTAGACCTAGTCCTAACCCTAACCCTAACCCTAGCCCTAGCCCTAACCCTAGCCCTAGCCCTAGCCCTAACCCTAAACCTAACCCTAACCCTAAACCTAACCCTAAACCTAGCCCTCGCCCTAGCCCTAGCCCTAGCCCTAAACCTAACCATAACCATAACTCTAGCCTAAGCCCTAGCCCTAGCCCTCACCGTAGCCCTTACCCTAGCCCTAGTCCTAGCCCTAACCCTAACCCTAGCCTAAGCCCTAGCCCTAGCCCTCACCGTAGCCCTTACCCTAGCCCTAGTCCTAGCCCTAACCCTAACCCTAGCCTAAGCCCTAGCCATCGCCCCAGCCCTAGCCCTAGCCATAACCCTAGCCCTGGCCCTAGCCCTAGCTCTAGCCCTAACCCTAACCCTAACCCTAACCCTAACCCTAGCCCTATCCCTAGCCCTAGCCGTAGCCCTAAACCTAACCCTAACCCTTGCCATAGCCCTAGCCCTAGTCCTAGCCGTACCCTAACCCTAACCCTAGCCATAGACCTAGCTCTAGTCCTAGCCCTACCCTAACCCTAATCCTAGCCCTAGCCCTAGCCCTAGCCCTAGCGCTAGCCCCAACACTAACCCTAACCATAACCCTAGCCCTAGCCCTAGTCCTAGCCCTAGCCCTAGCCCTAGCCCTAACCCTAACCCTAACCCTTTCCATAGCACTTACCCTAA
>OX463241.1:66560783-66568283 GCA_949820135.1 Sylvilagus floridanus | reverse complement strand
AGCCCTATCCCTAGCCCTAACCCTAACCCTAACCCTAGCCCTAGCCTAGCCCTAGCCCTAAACCTAACCCTAGCCCTAGGCTAGCCCTAGCCCTAGACCTAACCCTAACCCTAACCCTAACCCTAGCCCTAGCCCTAGCCTTATCCCTAACCCTAGCCCTAGGCTAGCGCTAGCCCTAGACCTAACCCTAACCGTAACCCTAACCCTAACCCTAACCCTAACCCTAACACTAGCCCTAACCCTAACCCTAGCCCTAGCCCTAACCCTAACCCTAACCCTAGCCCTAGCGCTAGCCTTAACACTAACCATAACCCTAGACCTAGCCCTAGCCTTAGCCCTAGCCCTAACCCTAACCCTAGCCCTAGCCCTAGCCGTAACTCTAACCCTAACCTTCACCCTAGACCTAACCCTAACCCTAGCCCTAGTCCTAATCCTAACCCTAACCCTAGCCCTAGACCTAGCCTTAACCCTAACCCTAGACCTAGCCCTAACCTTAGCCCTAGCCCTAGCCGTAGCCCTAACCAAAACCCTAACCCTAGTCCTAGCCCTAGCCCTAACCCTAGCCCTAACCCTATCCCTAGCCCTAGACATAGCCCTAGCCCTAACCCTAACCCTAACCCTAGCTCTAGCACTAACCCTAACCCTAACCCGAACCCTAACCCTAGCCCTAGCCCTAGCCCTAGCCCTAACCCTAAACCTATCCCTAGCCCTAACCCTAACCCTAACCCTAACCAGAGCCCTAGCCCTAGCCCTAGCCCTAACCCTAACCCTAACCTTACACTAGTCCTAGCCCTAGCCCTAGACCTAACCCTAACCCTAGCCCTAGCCCTAGGCCTAGCCCTAGCACTAACCCTAACCCTAACCCTAGTCCTAACCCTAACCCCAGCCCTAGCCCTAGCCCTAGCCCTAGCCCTAACCCTAACCCTAACCCTAGCCCTAGCCCTAACCCTAATCCTAACCCTAACACTAGCCCTAAACCTAACCCTAGCCCTAGCCCTAACCCTAACTCTAACCCTAACCCTAGCCCTAACACTATCCCTAGCCCTATTCCTAACTCTAACAATAGCCCTAGCCATAGCCCTAGCCCTAGCCCTAACCCTTACCCTAGACCTAGCCCTAGCCCTAGCTCTAACCCTAACCCTAACCCTAACTCTAGCCCTAACCCTATCCCTAGCCCTAGACATAGCCCTAGCCCCAGCCCTAGCCCTAACCCTAACCCTAACCATAACCCTAGCACTCATCCTAACTCTAGCCCTAGCCCTGACGCTTAACCTATCCCTAACCCTAACCCTAACCCTAGCCCTAGCCCTAGCCCTAACCCTAACCCTAACCCAAGACCTAGCCCTAACCCTAGCCCTAGCCCTAACCCTAAACCTAAACCTAAACCTAGCCCTAGCCCTAACCCTAGCCCTAACCCTAGCGCTAAACCTAACCCTAAACCTAACCCTAACACTAACCCTAACACTAGCCCTAACCCTAACAATAGCCCTAGCCCTAAACCTAACCCAAACCCTACCCTAACCCTAGCCCTAGCCCTAGCCCCAGCCCCAGCGCTAAAACTAACCCTAACCCTAACCCTATCCCTAGCCCTAGCCCAAGCCCAAGACCTAGCCCTAACCCTAACCCTAGCCCTAACCCTAACCCTAGCCCTCACCCGAAGCCTAGCCCTAGACCTGAAGCTTAACCTAACCTTAACCCTAACCCGAACCCTAGCCCTAGCCCTAGCCCTAACCCTAACCTAACCCTAAACCTAGCCCTAACCCTAACCCTAGCCTTAACCCTAACACTAGCCCTAGCCCTAACCCTAATCCTAAACCTAACCCTAGCCCTAGCCCTAGCCCTAGCCCTAAACCTAACCCTAACCCTAGCCCTAAACTTAAACCTAGCCCTAGCCCTAACCCTAACCCAAACCCTAACACTAACCCTAGCTCTAGCCATAGCCCCAGCCCTAGCCCTAACCCTAAACCTAACCCTAACCCTAGACCTAGACCTAGCCCTAGCCCAAGGCCTAGTCCTAACCCTAACCCTAACCCTAGCCCTAGATCTAGCCCTAGCCCTAGCCCTAGCCCAAACACTAACCCTAAACCTAGCTCTAGACCTATCCATAATCCTAACTCTAACCATAGCCCTAGCCCTAGCCCTAGCCCTAACCCTAACCCTAACCCTAACCCTATCCCTAGACCTAGCCCTAACCCTAGCCCTAACCCTAACCCTAACCCTAGCCCTAACCCTAACCCTAACCGTAGCCCTAGCCCTAGCCCTAGCCCTAAACCTAGACCTAGCCCTAGCCCTAGCCCTAACCCTAACCCTAGACCTAGTCCTAGCCCTAGCCCTAACCCTAACTCTAACTCTAACTCTAACCCTAGCCCTAGCCCTAGCCCTAACCCTAAACCTAACCTTACACTAGCCCTAGCCCTAGCCCTAGACCTAACCCTAACCCTAGCCCTAGCCCTAGCCCTAGCCCTAGCCCTAACCCTAACACTAACCCTAGCCGAACCCTAGCCCTAGACCTAGCCCTAGCCCTAAACCTAACCCTAACACTAGCCCTAACCCTAGCCCTAGCTCTAGCCCTAGCCCTAGCCCTAGCTCTAACACTAACCCTAACCCTAGCTCTAGCACTAACCCTAACCCTAACCCTAACCCTAACCCTAGCCCTAACACTATCCCTAGCCCTATTCCTAACCCTAACAATAGCCCTAGCCCTAGCCCTAACCCTTACCCTAGCCCTAGACCTAGCCCTAGCTCTAACCCTAACCCTAACCCTAACTCTAGCCCTAACCCTATCCCTAGCCCTAGACATAGCCCTAACCCCAGCCCTAGCCCTAACCCTAACCCTAACCATAACCCTAGCACTCATCCTAACTCTAGCCCTAGCCCTGACGCTTAACCTATCCCTAAACCTAACCCTAACCCTAGCCCTAGACCTAGCCCTAACCCTAACCCTAACCCAAGCCCTAGCCCTAAACTTAGCCCTAGCCCTAACCCTAAACCTAAACCTAACACTAGCCCTAGCCCTAGCCGTAGCCCTAGCACTAGCCCTAACCATAATCCTAACCCTAAACCTAGCCCTAGCCCTAGCCCTAACCCTAACCCTAACCCTAGCCCTAGACCTAGCCCTAGCCCAAGCACTAGCCCTAACCCTAACCCTAACCCTACCCTGGCCTTAGCCCTAGCCCTATCCGTAGTCCAAACCCTAACCCTAACCCTAACCCTAGCCCTAGCACTAACCCTAAACCTGAACCTAGCTCTAGACCTAGCCCTAACCCTAACCCAGCCCTAGCCCTAGCCCTAGCCCTAACACTAGCCCTAGCCCTAGCCCTAGCCCTAGCCATAGTCCTAACCCTAACCCTAACCATAACCCTGCCCTAGCCCTAGCCATAGCCCTAGCCCGAGCCCTAACCCTATCCCTAACCTAACCCTAGCCCTAGCCCTAGCCCTAGCCCTACCCTAGCCCTAGCCCTAGCCCATACCCTTACCCTAACCCTAACTCTAGCCTTAGCCCTAGCCCTAGCCCTAGCCCTAGCCCTAACTCTAGCCTTAGCCCTGACCCTAACCCTAACCCTAACCCTAACCCTAGCCCTAACCATAAATCTAGCCCTAATCCTCACCCTAACCCTAACCCAAACCTTAGCCCTAGCCCTAACCCTAGCCCTAGCCCTAACCCTAGCCCTAACCCTAACCCTAGTTCTAGCCTTAGCCCTAGCCCTAGCCCTAGCCCAAACCCTAACCCTAACCCAAACCCTAGCCCTAGCACTAACCCTAACACTAACTCTGGCTCTAGACCTAGCGCTAACCCTAACCCTAAACCTAGCCCTAGACCTAGCCCTAGACCTAGCCCTAACCCTAACCCTAGCACTATCCCTAGCCCTAACCCTAGCCCTAGCCATAGACCTAGCCCTAAACCTAGACCTAGCCCTAGACCTTGCCCTAGTCCTAACGCTAACCCTAACCCTAAACCTAGCCCTAGCCCTAGCCCTAGCCTTAGCCCTAGCCCTAACACTAGACCTAGCCCTAGCCCTAGCCCTACCCATAGTCCTAACCCTAACCCTAAACCTAACCCTAGCCCTAGCCCTAGCCATAGCCCTAGCCCGAGCCCTAACGCTATCCCTAACCTAACCATAGCCCTAGCCCTAGCCCTAAATCATAACCCTAACCCTAACCCTAACCATAGCCCTGGGCCTAGCCCTAGCCCTAGCCCTAGACCTAACCCTAGCCCTAACCCTTACCCTAGCCCTACCCTAGCCCTAGACCTAGCCCTAGCCCTAACCCTAACCATAACCCTAACTCTAGCCCTAACCCTATCCCTAGCCCTAGACATAGCCCTAGCCCCAGCTCTAGCCCTAACTCTAACCCTAACCAAAACCCTAGCCCTCATCCTAACCCTAGCGCTAGCCCTGACACTTAAACTAACCCTAACCCTAACCCTAACCCTAGCCCTAGCCCTAGCCCTAGCCCTAAACCTAACCCTAGACCTAGTCCTAGCCCTAGCCCTAACCCTAACTCTAACTCTAACTCTAACCCTAGCCCTAGCCCTAGCCCTAGCCATAGCCCTAACCCTAACCCTAACCCTAGCCCTAGCCCTAGCCCTAGCCCTAGCCCTAGCCCTAACCCTAACACTAACCCTAGCACAACCCTAGCCCTAGACCTAGCCCTAGCCGTAAACCTAACCCTAACACTAGCCCTAACCCTAGCCCTAGCTCTAGCCCTAGCCCTAGCCCTAGCTCTAACCCTAACCCTAACCCTAGCTCTAGCACTAACCCTAACCCTAACCCTAACCCTAACCCTAACCCTAGCCCTAGCCCTAGCCCTAGCCCTAACACTAACTCTGGCTCTAGACCTAGCGCTAACCCTAACCCTAAACCTAGCCCTAGACCTAGCCCTAGACCTAGCCCTAACCCTAAACCTAGCACTATCCCTAACCCTAACCCTAGCCCTAGCCCTAGACCTAGCCCTAAACCTAGACCTAGCCCTAGACCTTGCCCTAGTCCTAACGCTAACCCTAACCCAAAACCTAGCCCTAGCCCTAGCCTTAGCCCTAGCCCTAACACTAGACCTAGCCCTAGCCCTAGCCCTACCCATAGTCCTAACCCTAACCCTAAACCTAACCCTAGCCCTAGCCCTAGCCATAGCCCAAGCCCGAGCCCTAACCCTATCCCTAACCTAACCATAGCCCTAGCCCTATCCCTAATCATAACCCTAACCCTAACCCTAACCATAGCCCTGGGCCTAGCCCTAGCCCTAGCCCTAGACCTAACCCTAGCCCTAACCCTTACCCTAGCCCTACCCTAGCCCTAGACCTAGCCCTAGCCCTAACCATAACCCTAACCCTAACTCTAGCCCTAACCCTATCCCTAGCCCTAGACATAGCCCTAGCCCCAGCTCTAGCCCTAACTCTAACCCTAACCAAAACCCTAGCCCTCATCCTAACCCTAGCGCTAGCCCTGACACTTAAACTAACCCTAAACCTAACCCTAACCCTAGCCCTAGCCCTAGCCCTAGCCCTAACCCTAACCCTAGACCTAGTCCTAGCCCTAGCCCTAACCCTAACTCTAACTCTAACTCTAACCCTAGCCCTAGCCCTAGCCCTAGCCATAGCCCTAACCCTAACCCTAACCCTAACCCTAACCCTAGCCCTAGCCCTAGCCCTAGCCCTAGCCCTAGCCCTAACCCTAACACTAACCCTAGCCCAACCCTAGCCCTAGACCTAGCCCTAGCCCTAAACCTAACCCTAACACTAGCCCTAACCCTAGCCCTAGCTCTAGACCTAGCCCTAGCCCTAGCCCTAGCTCCAACCCTAACCCTAACCCTAGCTCTAGCACTAACCCTAACCCTAACCCTAACCCTAACCCTAGCCCTAACCCTAGCCCTAGCCCTAGCCCTAACCCTAAACTTATCCCTAGCCCTAACCCTAACCCTAACCCTAACCGAGCCCTAGCCCTAGCCCTAGCCCTAGCCCTAACCCTAAACCTATCCCTAGACCTAACCCTAACCCTAGCCCTAGCCCTAGCCCTAGCCCTAGCACTAACCCTAACCCTAACCCTAGTCCTAACCCTAACCCCAGCCCTAGCCCTAGCCCTAGCCCTAACCCTAACCCTAACCCTAGCCCTAGCCCTAACCCTTATCCTAACTGTAACACTAGCCCTAGCCCTAAACCTAACAAAAACACTACCCTAAACTTAGCCCTAGCCCTAGTCCCAGCCCCAGCCCTAACCCTAACCCTAACCCTAACCCTAACCATAACCCTAGCCCTCACCCTAACCCTAGCCCTAGCCCTAGCCCTAACCCTAAACCTAAACCTAACCCTAGCCCTAGCCCTAGCCCTAGCCCTAACCCTAACCCTAACCCTAACCCTAACCATAACCCTAGCCCTCACCCTAACCCTAGCCCTAGCCCTAGCCCTAGCCCTAACCCTAACCCTAACCCTAACCCTAACCATAACCCTAGCCCTCACCCTAACCCTAGCCCTAGCCCTAGCCCCAGCCCCAGCCCTAAAACTAACCCTAACCCTAACCCTAACCCTAGTCCTAACCCTAACCACAGCCCTACCCCTAGCCCAAGCCCAAGACCAAGCCCTAACAATAACCCTAGCCCTAACCCTAACCCTAGCCCTCACCCGAAGCCTAGCCTTAGCCCTGAAGCTTAACCTAACCTTAACCCTAACCCGAACCCTAGACCTAGACCTAGCCCTAGCCCTAAGCCTAACCCGAACCCTAACCCTAGCCATAACCCTAACCCTAGCCTTAACCCTAACACTAGCTCTAGCCCTAACCCTAATCCTAAACCTAACCCTAGCCCTAGCCCTAGCCCTAGCCCTAGCCCTAGCCCTAGCCCTAGCACTAACCCTAACCCTAACCCTAACCCTAGTCCTAACCCTAACCCCAGCCCTAGCCCTAGCCCTAGCCCTAGCCCTAACCCTAACCCTAAACCTAGCCCTAGCCCTAACCCTAATCCTAACCCTAACACTAGCCCTAAACCTAACCCTAGCCCTAGCCCTAACCCTAACTCTAACCCTAACCCTAGCCCTAACACTATCCCTAGCCCTATTCCTAACCCTAACAATAGCCCTAGCCATAGCCCTAGCCCTAGCCCTAACCCTTACCCTAACTCTATCCCTAACCCTATCCCTAGCCCTAGACAAAGCCCTAGCCCCAGCCCTAGCCCTAACCCTAACCCTAACCATAACGCTAGCACTCATCCTAACTCTAGCCCTAGCCCTGACGCTTAACCTATCCCTAACCCTAACCCTAACCCTAGCCCTAGCCATAGCTCTAACCCTAACCCTAACCCAAGACCTAGCCCTAACCCTAGCCCTAGCCCTAACCCTAAACCTAAACCTAACCCTAGCCCTAGCCCTAACCCTAGCCCTAGCCCTAGCCCTAAACCTAACCCTAACCCTAATCCTAACACTAACCCTAACACTAGCCCTAACCCTAACAATAGCCCTAGCCCTAAACCTAACCCAAACCCTACCCTAACCCTAGCCCTAGCCCTAGCCCCAGC
>OX463241.1:66538283-66553283 GCA_949820135.1 Sylvilagus floridanus | reverse complement strand
CTAACACTAGACCTAGCCCTAGCCCTAGCCCTAGCCATAGTCCTAACCCTAACCCTAAACCTAACCCTAGCCCTAGCCCTAGCCATAGCCCTAGCCCGAGCCCTAACCCTATCGCTAACCTAACCATAGCCCTAGCCCTAGCCCTAACCATAACCCTAAGCCTAACCCTAACCATAGCCCTGGGCCTAGCCCTAGCCCTAGCCCTAGACCTAACCCTAGCCCTAACCCTACCCTAGCCCTACCCTAGCCCTAAACCTAGCCCTAGCCCTAACCCTAACTCTAGCCCTAACCCTATCCCTAGCCCTAGACATAGCCCTGGCCCCAGCTCTAGCCCTAACTCTAACCCTAACCAAAACCCTAGCCCTCATCCTAACCCTAGCGCTAGCCCTGACACTTAAACTAACCCTAACCCTAACCCTAACCCTAGCCCTAGCCCTAGCCCTAACCCTAACCCTAACCCTAGCCCTAGTCCTAACCCTAGCCCTAGCCCTAACCCTAAAGCTAAACCTAACCCTACCCTAGCCCAAACCCTAGCCCTAGCTCTAGCCCTAAACCTAACCCTAACCCTAACCCAAACACTAACCCTAACACTAGCCCTAACCCTAACACTAGCCCTAGCCCTAACCCTAACCCAAACCCTACCCTAACCTTAGCCCTAGCCCTAGCCCCAGCCCCAGCCCTAACCCTAACCCTAACCCTAACCCTAAACATAACCCTAGCCCTCACCTTAACCCTAGCCCTAGCCCTAGCCCTAACCCTAAACCTAAACCTAACCCTAGACCTAGCCCTAGCCCTAAACCTAACCCTAACCCTAACCCTAACCATAACCCTAGCCCTCACCCTAACCCTAGCCCTAGCCCTAGCCCTAGCCCTAACCCTAACCCTAACCCTAACCCTAACCCTAACCATAACCCTAGCCCTCACCCTAACCCTAGCCCTAGCCCTAGCCCCAGCCCCAGCCCTAAAACTAACCCTAACCCTAACCCTAGCCCTACCCCTAGCCCAAGCCCAAGACCTAGCCCTAACACTAACCCTAGCCCTAACCCTAACCCTAGCCCTCACCCGAAGCCTAGCCCTAGCCCTGAAGCTTATCCTAACCTTAACCCTAACCCTAACCCGAACCCTAGCCCTAGCCCTAGCCCTAGCCCTAAGCCTAACCCTAACTCTAACCCTAGCCCTAACCCTAACCCTAGCCTTAACCCTAACACTAGCCCTAGCCCTAACCCTAATCCTAACCCTAAAACTAGCCCTAGCCCTAGCCCTAGCCCTAAACCTAACCCTAACCCTAACCCTAACACTAGCCCTAACCCTAAACATAGCCCTAGCCCTAAACCTAACCAAAACCCTAACACTAACCCTAGCCCTAGCCCTAGCCCTACCCCTAACCCTAAACCTAACCCTAACCCTAGACCTAGACCTAGCCCTAGCCCAAGCCCTAGTCCTAACCCTAACCCTAACCCTAGCCCAAGATCTAGCCCTAGCCCTAGCCCTAGCCCAAACACTAACCCTAAACCTAACCCTAGCCCTAGCACTAACCCTAACCCTAAACCTAGGTCTAGACCTATCCATAATCCTAACTCTAACCATAGCACTAGCCCTAGCCCAAGTCTAACCCTAACCCTAACCCTAACCCTATTCTAGACCTAGCCCTAACCCTAGCCCTAACCCTAACCCTAACCCTAGCCCTAACCCTAACCCTAACCCTAGCCCTAACCATAACCCTAACCGTAGCCCTAGCCCTAGCCGTAGCACTAGCCCTAAACCTAGACCTAGCCCTAGCCCTAGCCCTAACCCTAACCCTAGACCTAGTCCTAGCCCTAGCCCTAGCCCTAGCCCTAACCCTAACACTAACCCTAGTCCAACCCTAGCACTAGACCTAGCCCTAGCCCTAAACCTAACCCTAACACTAGCCCTAACCCTAGCCCTAGCTCTAGCCCTAGCCCTGGCCCTAGCTCTAACCCTAACCCTAACCCTAGCTCTAGCACTAACCCTAACCCTAACCCTAACCCTAGCCCTAGCCCTAGCCCTAGCCCTAACCCTAAACCTATCCCTAGCCCTAACCCTAACCCTAACCCTAACCAGAGCCCTAGCCCTAGCCCTAGCCCTAACCCTAACTCTAACCTTACACTAGCCCTAGCCCTAGCCCTAGACCTAACCCTAACCCTAGCCCTAGCCCTAGCCCTAGCCCTAGCCCTAGCACTAACCCTAACCCTAACCCTAACCCTAGTCCTAACCCTAACCCCAGCCCTAGCTCTAGCCCTAGCCCTAGCCCTAACCCTAACCCTAACCCTAGCGCTGGCCCTAACCCTAATCCTAACCCTAACACAAGCCCTAAACCTAACCCTAGCCCTAGCCCTAATCCTAACTCTAACCCTAACCCTAGCCCTAACACTATCCCTAGCCCTATTCCTAACCCTAACAATAGCCCTAGCCCTAACCCTTACCCTAGCCCTAGACCTAGCCCTAGCTCTAACCCTAAACCTAAACCTAACTCTAGCCCTAACCCTATCCCTAGCCCTAGACATAGCCCTAGCCCCAGCCCTAGCCCTATCCTTAACCCTAACCATAAGCCTAGCACTCATCCTAACTCTATCCCTAGCCCTGACGCTTAACCTATCCCTAACCCTAACCCTAACCCTAGCCCTAACCCTAGCCCTAACCCTAACCCTAACCCAAGCCCTAGCCCTAACCCTAGCCCTAGCCCTAAACCTAAACCTAAACCTAACCCGAGCCCTAGCCCTAGCCCTAGCCCTAGCCCTAGCCCTAACCCTAATCCTAACCCTAACCCTAGCCCTAGCCCTAGCCCTAGCCCTAACCCTAACCCTAACCCTAGCCCTAGACCTAGCCCTAGCCCAAGCACTAGCCCTAACCGTAACCCTAACCCTACCCTAGCCTTAGCCCTAGCCCTAGCCGTAGCCCAAACCCTAACCCTAACCCTAACCCTAGCCCTAGCACTAACCCTAACCCTGAACCTAGCTCTAGACCTAGCCCTAACCCTAACCCAGCCCTAGCCCTAGCCCTAGCCCTAGCCCTAACACTAGCCCTAGCCCTAGCCCTAGCCCTAGCCATAGTCCTAACCCTAACCCTAACCCTAACACTAACCCTAGCCCTAGCCCTAGCCATAGCCCTAGCCCGAGCCCTAACCCTATCCCTAACCTAACCCTAGCCCTAGCCCTAGCCCTAGCCCTACCCTAGCCCTAGCCCTAGCCCATACCCTGACCCTAACCCTAACCCTAGCCTTAGCCCTAGCCCTAGCCCTAGCCCTAGCCCTAACCCTAGCCTTAGCCCTGGCCCTAAACCTAACCGTAACCCTAACCCTAACCCTAGCCCTAACCCTAAATCTAGCCCTAATCCTCACCCTAACCCTAACCCATACCTTAGCCCTAGCCCTAACCCTAGCCCTAGCCCTAGCCCTAGCCCTAACCCTAACCCTAGTTCTAGCCTTAGCCCTAGCCCTAGCCCTAGCCCAAACCCTAACCCTAACCCAAACCCTAGCCCTAGCACTAACCCTAACACTAACTCTGGCTCTAGACCTAGCGCTAACCCTAACCCTAAACCTAGCCCTAGACCTAGCCCTAGACCTAGCCCTAACCCTAACAATAGCACTATCCCTAACCCTAACCCTAGCCCTAGCCCTAGACGTAGCCCTAAACCTAGACCTAGCCCTAGCCCTTGACCTAGTCCTAACGCTAACCCTAACTCTAGCCCTAGCCCTAGCCCTAGCCTTAGCCCTAGACCTAACACTAGACCTAGCCCTAGCCCTAGCCCTTGCCCTAGTCCTAACGCTAACACTAACCCTAAACCTAACCCTAGCCCTAGCCCTAGCCATAGCCCTAGCCCGAGCCCTAACCCTATCCCTAACCTAACCCTACCTTAGCCCTAGCCCTAACCATAACCCTAACCCTAACCCTAACCATAGCCCTAGGCCTAGCCCTAGCCCTAGCCCTAGACCTAATCCTAGCCCTAACCCTTACCCTAGCCCTACCCTAGCCCTAGACCTAGCCCTAGCCCTAACCCTAACCCTAACCCTAACTCTAGCCCTAACCCTATCCCTAGCCCTAGACATAGCCCTAGCCCCAGCTCTAGCCCTAACTCTAACCCTAACCAAAACCCTAGCCCTCATCCTAACCCTAGGGCTAGCCCTGACACTTAAACTAACCCTAAACCTAACCCTAACCCTAGCCCTAGCCCTAGCCCTAACCCTAACCCTAACCCTAGCCCTAGTCCTAACCCTAGCCCTAGCCCTAACCCAAAAGCTAAACCTAACCCTACCCTAGCCCTAACCCTAGCCCTAACTGTAGCCCTAAACCTAACCCTAACCCTAACCCAAACACTAACCCTAACAGTAGCCCTAACCCTAACACTAGCCCTAGCCCTAACACTAACCCAAACCCTACCCTAACCTTAGCCCTAGCCCTAGCCCCAGCCCCAGCCCTAACACTAACCCTAACCCTAACCCTAACCATAACCCTAGCCCTCACCCTAACCCTAGCACTAGCCCTAGCCCTAACCCTAAACCTAAACCTAACCCTAGCCCTAGCCCTAGCCCTAGCCCTAACCCTAACTCTAACCTTACACTAGCCCTAGTCCTAGCCCTAGACCTAACCCTAACCCTAGCCCTAGCCCTAGCCCTAGCCCTAGCACTAACCCTAACCCTAACCCTAACCCTAGTCCTAACCCTAACCCCAGCCCTAGCTCTAGCCCTAGCCCTAGAGCTAACCCTAACCCTAACCATAGCCCTAGCCCTAACCCTAATCCTAACCCTAACACAAGCCCTAAACCTAACCCTAGCCCTAGCCCTAGCCCTAGCCCTAGCCCTAGCCCTAACCCTAATCCAAACCCTAACCCTAGTCCTAGCCCTAGCCCTAGCCCTAACCCTAACCCTAGCCCTAGACCTAGCCCTAGCCCAAGCACTAGCCCTAACCCTAACCCTAACCCTACCCTATCCTTAGCCCTAGCCCTAGCCGTAGCCCAAACCCTAACCCTAACCCTAACCCTAGCCCTAGCACTAACCCTAACCCTGAACCTAGCTCTAGACCTAGGCCTAACCCTAACCCAGTCCTAGCCCTAGCCCTAGCCCTAGCCCTAACACTAGCCCTAGCCCTAGCCCTAGCCCTAGCCATAGTCCTAACCCTAAACCTAACCCTAACCCTAGCCCTAGCCCTACCCTAGCCCTAGCCCTAGCCCATACCCTGACCCTAACCCTAACCCTAGCCTTAGACCTAGCCCTAGCCCTAGCCCTAGCCCTAACCCTAGCCCTAGCCCTAACCCTAGCCCTAACCCTAACCCTAGTTCTAGCCTAGGCCCTAGCCCTAGCCCTAGCCCAAACCCTAACCCTAACCCAAACCCTAGCCCTAGCACTAACCCTAACACTAACCCTGGCTCTAGAACTAGCGCTAACCCTAACCCTAAACCTAGCCCTAGACCTAGCCCTAGACCTACCCTAACCCTAACCCTAGCACTATCCCTAACCCTAACCCTAGCCCTAGCCCTAGATCTAGCCCTAAACCTAGACCTAGCCCTAGCCCTTGCCCTAGTCCTAACGCTAACCCTAACCCTAACCCTAGCCCTAGCCCTAGCCCTAGCCCTTGCCCTAGCCCTAACACTAGACCTAGCCCTAGCCCTAGCCCTAGCCATAGTCCTAACCCAAACCCTAAACCTAACCCTATCCCTAGCCCTAGCCATAGCCCTAGCTCGAGCCCTAACCCTATCCCTAACCTAACCCTAGCCCTAGCCCTAGCCCTAACCATAACCCTAACCCTAACCCTAGCCCTAACACTAGCCCTAGCCCTAGCCCTAGCCCTAGCCCTAGCCATAGTCCTAACCCTAACCCTAACCCTAACCCTAGCCCTAGCCCTAGCCATAGCCCTAGCCCGAGGCCTAACCCTATCCCTAACCTAAACCTAGCCCTAGCCCTAGCCCTAGCCCTACCCTAGCCCTAGCCCTAGCCCATACCCTAACCCTAACCCTAACCCTAGCCTTAGCCCTAGCCCTAGCCCTAGCCCTAGCCCTAACCCTAGCCTTAGCCCTGGCCCTAACCCTAACCCTAACCCTAACCCTAACCCTAACCCTAGCCCTAACCCTAAATCTAGCCCTAATCCTCACCCTAACCCTACCCAAACCTTAGCCCTAGCCCTAGCCCTAGCCCTAAACCTAAACCTAAACCCAGACCTAGCACTAGCCCTAGCCCTAGCCCTAATCCTAAACCTAACCCCAACCCTAGCCCTAGCCTTAGCCCTAGCCCTAGTCCTAGCCTTAACACTAACCTTAACCTTAACCCTAACCCTAGCACTAAACCTAACCCTAACCCTAGCTCTAGACCTAGCCCTAATACTAACCCTAACCTAGCCCTAGGCCTAGCCCTAGACATAACCCTAACCCTAAACCTAACCCTAGACCTAGCCCTAGCCCTAGCCCTAGTCCAAGCCCTAACCCTAACGCAAGCCCAAGCCCTAGCGCTAGCCCTAGCCCTAGCCCTAGCCATAACCCTAGCCCTAGCCTTAGCCCTAGCCCTAGCTCTAGCCCTAATCCTAACCCTAACCCTAACCCTAGCTCTAGACCTAGCCCTAACCCTAACCCTAACCCTAGCCCTAGCCCTAGCCCCAGCCCTAATCCTAACCCTAACCCTAGCCCTAGACCTAGCCCTAGCCCTAGCCCTAACCCTAATCCTAACCCTAGACCTAGCCCTAGCCCAAGCCCTAGCCCTAACCCTAACCCTAACCCTAACCCTACCCTAGCCTTATCCCTAGCCCTAGGCTAGACCAAACACTAACCCTAACCGTAACCCTAACCCTAGCACTAACCCTAACCCTAAACCTAGTTCTAGACCTAGCCCTAACCTTAACCCAGCCCTAGCCCTAGCCCTAGCCCTAGCCCTAACACTAGCCCTAGCCCTAGCCCTAGCCCTAGCCCTAGCCATTATCCTAACCCTAACCCTAACCCTAACCCTAGCCCTAGCCATAGCCATAGCCCTAGCCCGAGGCCTACCCTATCCCTAACCTAAACCTAGCCCTAGCACTCGCCCTAGCCCTACCCTAGCCCTAGACCTAGACCATACCCTAACCCTAACCCTAACCCTAGTCTTAGCCCTAGCCCTAGCCCTAGCCCTAACCCTAGCCTTAGCCCTGGCCCTAACCCTAACCCTAACCCTAACCCTAACCCTAGCCCTAACCCTAAATCTAGCCCTAATCCACACCCTAACCCTAACCCAAACCTTAGCCCTAGCCCTAACCCTAGCCCTAGCCCTAACCCTAGCCCTAACCCTAACCCTAGTTCTAGCATTAGCCCTAGCCCTAGCCCTAGCCCAAACCCTAACCCTAACCCAAACCCTAGCCCTAGTACTAACCCTAACACTAACCCTGGCTCTAGACCTAGCGCTAACCCTAACCCTAAAACTAGCCCTAGACCTAGCCCTAGACCTAGCCCTAACCCTAACCCTAACACTATCCCTAACCCTAACCCTAGCCCTAGCCCTAGACCTAGCCCTAGCCCTTGCCCTAGTCCTAACGCTAAACCTAACCCTAAACCTAGCCCTAGCCCTAGCCCTAGCCCTAGCTCTAGCCCTAAAACTAGACCTAGCCCTAGCCCTAGCCCTAGCCATAGTCCTAACCCTAACCCTAACCCTAACCCTAGCCCTAGCCCTAGCCCTAGCCCTAGACCGAGCCCTAACCCTATCCCTAAACTAACCCTAGCCCTAGCCCTAGCCCTAACCATAACCCTAACCCTAACCCTAACCCTAGCCCTAGCCCTAGCCCTAGCCCTAGCCCTAGCCCTAGCCCTAACCCTAGCCCTAACCCTTACCCTAGCCCAACCCTAGCCCTAGCCCTAGCCCTAGCCCTAACCCTAACCCTAACCCTAACTTTAGCCCTAACCCTATCCCTAGCCCTAGACATAGCCCTAGCCCCAGCTCTAGCCCTAACCCTAACCCTAACCATAACCCTAGCCCTCATCCTAACCCTAGCGCTAGCCCTGACACTTAACCTAACCATAACCCTAGCCCTAGCCCTAGCCCTAACCCTAACCCTAACCCTAGACCTAGCCCTAACCCTAGCCCTAGCCCTAACCCTAAACCTAAACCTAACCCTAGCCCTAGCCCTAGCCCTAGCCCTAACCCTAACCCTAGTTCTAGCCTAGGCCCTAGCCCTAGCCCTAGCCCAAACCCTAACCCTAACCCAAACCCTAGCCCTAGCACTAACCCTAACACTCACCCTGGCTCTAGAACTAGCGCTAACCCTAACCCTAAACCTAGCCCTCTACCTAGCCCTAGACCTACCCTAACCCTAACCCTAGCACTATCCCTAACCCTAACCCTAGCCCTAGCCCTAGACCTAGCCCTAAACCTAGACCTAGCCCTAGCCCTTGCCCTAGTCCTAACGCTAACCCTAACCCTAACCCTAGCCCTAGCCCTAGCCCTAGCCCTTGCCCTAGCCCTAACACTAGACCTAGCCCTAGCCCTAGCCCTAGCCATAGTCCTAACCCAAACCCTAAACCTAACCCTATCCCTAGCCCTAGCCATAGCCCTAGCTCGAGCCCTAACCCTATCCCTAACCTAACCCTAGCCCTAGCCCTAGCCCTAACCATAACCCTAACCCTAACCCTAGCCCTAACACTAGCCCTAGCCCTAGCCCTAGCCCTAGCCCTAGCCATAGTCCTAACCCTAACCCTAACCCTAACCCTAGCCCTAGCCCTAGCCATAGCCCTAGCCCGAGGCCTAACCCTATCCCTAACCTAAACCTAGCCCTAGCCCTAGCCCTAGCCCTACCCTAGCCCTAGCCCTAGCCCATACCCTAACCCTAACCCTAACCCTAGCCTTAGCCCTAGCCCTAGCCCTAGCCCTAGCCCTAACCCTAGCCTTAGCCCTGGCCCTAACCCTAACCCTAACCCTAACCCTAACCCTAGCCCTAACCCTAAATCTAGCCCTAATCTTCACCCTAACCCTAACCCAAACCTTAGCCCTAGCCCTAGCCCTAGCCCTAGCCCTAAACCTAAACCTAAACCCAGACCTAGCACTAGCCCTAGCCCTAGCGCTAATCCTAAACCTAACCCCAACCCTAGCCCTAGCCTTAGCCCTAGCCCTAGTCCTAGCCTTAACACTAACCTTAACCTTAACCCTAACCCTAGCACTAAACCTAACCCTAACCCTAGCTCTAGACCTAGCCCTAATACTAACCCTACCCTAGCCCTAGCCCTAGCCCTAGACCTAACCCTAACCCTAAACCTAACCCTAGACCTAGCCCTAGCCCTAGCCCTAGTCCAAGCCCTAACCCTAATGCATGCCCAAGCCCTAGCGCTAGCCCTAGCCCTAGCCCTAGCCATAACCCTAGCCCTAGCCTTAGCCCTAGCCCTAGCTCTAGCCCTAGTCCTAACCCTAACCCTAACCCTAGCTCTAGACCTAGCCCTAACCCTAACCCTAACCCTAGCCCTAGCCCTAGCCCCAGCCCTAATCCTAACCCTAACCCTAGCCCTAGACCTAGCCCTAGCCCTAGCCCTAACCCTAATCCTAACCCTAGACCTAGCCCTAGCCCAAGCCCTAGCCCTAACCCTAACCCTAACCCTACCCTAGCCTTAGCCCTAGCCCTAGGCTAGCCCAAACCCTAACCCTGACCCTAACCCTAGCCCTAGCACTAACCCTAACCCTAAACCTAGTTCTAGACCTAGCCCTAACCCTAACCCAGCCCTAGCCCTAGCCCTAGCCCTAGCCCTAACACTAGCCCTAGCCCTAGCCCTAACCCTAGCCCTAGCCATTATCCTAACCCTAACCCTAACCCTAACCCTAGCCCTAGCCCTAGCCATAGCCCTAGCCCGAGGCCTACCCTATCCCTAACCTAAACCTAGCCCTAGCACTCGCCCTAGCCCTACCCTAGCCCTAGACCTAGCCCATACCCTAACCCTAACCCTAACCCTAGCCTTAGCCCTAGCCCTAGCCCTAGCCCTAGCCCTAACCCTAGCCTTAGCCCTGGCCCTAACCCTAAACCTAACCCTAACCCTAACCCTAACCCTAACCCTAACCCTAGCCCTAACCCTAAATCTAGCCCTAATCCACACCCTAACCCTAACCCAAACCTTAGCCCTAGCCCTAACCCTAGCCCTAGCCCTAACCCTAGCCCTAACCCTAACCCTAGTTCTAGCATTAGCCCTAGCCCTAGCCCTAGCCCAAACCCTAACCCTAACCCAAACCCTAGCCCTAGTACTAACCCTAACACTAAACCTGGCTCTAGACCTAGCGCTAACCCTAACCCTAAAACTAGCCCTAGACCTAGCCCTAGACCTAGCCCTAACCCTAACCCTAACACTATCCCTAACCCTAACCCTAGCCCTAGCCCTAGACCTAGCCCTAGCCCTTGCCCTAGTCCTAACGCTAAACCTAACCCTAAACCTAGCCCTAGCCCTAGCCCTAGCCCTAGCTCTAGCCCTAAAACTAGACCTAGCCCTAGCCCTAGCCCTAGCCATAGTCCTAACAATAACCCTAACCCTAACCCTAGCCCTAGCCCTAGCCCTAGCCCTAGACCGAGCCCTAACCCTATCCCTAAACTAAACCTAGCCCTAGCCCTAACCATAACCCTAACCCTAACCCTAACCCTAGCCCTAGCCCTAGCCCTAGCACTAGCCCTAGCCCTAACCCTAGCCCTAACCCTTACCCTAGCCCAACCCTAGCCCTAGCCCTAGCCCTAGCCCTAACCCTAACCCTAACCCTAACTTTAGCCCTAACCCTATCCCTAGCCCTAGACATAGCCCTAGCCCCAACTCTAGCCCTAACCCTAACCCTAACCATAACCCTAGCCCTCATCCTAACCCTAGCGCTAGCCCTGACACTTAAACTAACCCTAAACCTAACCCTAACCCTAGCCCTAACCCTAACCCTAACCCTAGACCTAGCCCTAACCCTAGCCCTAGCCCTAACCCTAAACCTAAAACTAACCCTAGCCCTAGACCTAGCCCTAGCCTTAACCCTAACCCTAGTTCTAGCCTACGCCCTAGCCCTAGCCCTAGCCCAAACCCTAACCCTAACACAAACCCTAGCCCTAGCACTAACCCTAACACTAACCCTGGCTCTAGAACTAGCGCTAACCCTAACCCTAAACCTAGCCCTAGACCTAGCCCTAGACCGAGCCCTAACCCTATCCCTAAACTAACCCTAGCCCTAGCCCTAGCCCTAGCCCTAACCATAACCCTAACCCTAACCCTAACCCTAGCCCTAGCCCTAGCCCTAAACCTAACCCTAGCCCTAGGCTAGCCCTAGGCCTAGACCTAACCCTAACCCTAACCCTAACCCTAGCCCTAGCCCTAGCCCTAGCCCTAACCCTAACCCTAGCCCTAGGCTAGCCCTAGCCCTAGACCTAACCCTAACCCTAACCCTAACCCTAACACTAACCCTAACCCTGGCCCTAACCCTAACCCTAGCCCTAGACCTACCCCTAACCCTAACCCTAGGCAAGCGCTAGCCTTAACACTAACCCTAACCCTAGACCTAGCCGTAACTCTAACCCAACCTTAACCCTAGCCCTGACCCTAACCCTAGCCCTAGCCTTAGCCATAACTCTAACCCTAACCTTAACCCTAGACCTAACCCTAACCCTAGCCCTAGCCCTAACCCTTAATCTAACCCTAGCCCTAGACCTAGCCATAACCCTAAACCTAACCATAGACCTAGCCCTAGCCTTAGCCCGAGCCCTAGCCCTAGCCCTAGCCCTAGTCCTAGCCCTAACACTAACCCTAACCCTAGTCCTAGCCCTAGCCCTAACCCTAACCCTAAACCTATCCCTAACCCTAACCCTAGCCCTAGCCCTAGCCCTAGCCCTAGCCCTAGCCCCAGCCCCAGCCCTAAACCTAACCCTAACCCTAACCCTATCCCTAGACCTAGCCCAAGCGCAAGACCTAGCCCTAACCCTAACCCTAACACTATCCCTAGCCCTATTCCTAACCCTAACAATAGCCCTAGCCCTAGCACTAGCCCTAGCCCTAACCCTTACCCTAGCCCTAGACGTAGCCCTAGCTCTAACCCTCACCATAAACCTAACTCTAGCCCTAACCCTATCCCTAGCCCTATCCCTAGCCCTAGACATAGCCCTAGCCCCAGCCCTAGCCCTAACCCTAACCCTAACCATAACCCTAGCACTCATCCTAACTCTAGCCCTAGCCCTGACGCTTAACCTATCCCTAACCCTAACCCTAACCCTAGCCCTAGCCCTAGCCCTAGCCCTAACCCTAACCCAAGCCCTAGCCCTAACCCTAGCCCTAGCCCTAACCCTAAACCTAAACCTAACCCTAGCCGTAGCCCTAGACCTAGCCCTAGCCCTAGCCCTAACCCTAATCCTAACCCTAACCCTAGCCCTAGCCCTAGCCCAAGCACTAGCCCTAACCCTAACCCTAACCCTACCCTAGCCTTAGCCCTAGCCGTAGCCCAAACCCTAACCCTAACCCTCACCCTAGCCCTAGCACTAACCCTAACCCTGAACCTAGCTCTAGACCTCGCCCTAACCCTAACCCAGCCCTAGCCCTAGCCCTAGCCCTAGCCCTAACACTAGCCCTAGCCCTAGCCCTAGCCATAGTCCTAACCCTAACCCTAGCCCTAGCCCTAGCCATAGCCCTAGCCCGAGCCCTAACCCTATCCCTAACCTAACCCTAGCCCTAGCCCTAGCCCTAGCCCTACCCTAGCCCTAGCCCTAGCCCATACCCTGAACCTAACCCTAACCCTAGCCTTAGCCCTAGCCCTAGCCCTAGCCCTAGCCCTAACCCTAGCCTTAGCCCTGGCCCTAACCCTAACCCTAACCCTAACCCTAGCCCTAACCCTAAATCTAGCCCTAATCCTCACCCTAAACCTAACCCAAACCTTAGCCCTAGCCCTAACCCTAGCCCTAGCCCTAACCCTAACCCTAACCCTAACCCTAGTTCTAGCCTTAGCCCTAGCCCTAGCCCTAGCCCAAACCCTAACCCTAACCCAAACCCTAGCCCTAGCACTAACCCTAACACTAACCCTGGCTCTAGACCTAGCGCTAACCCTAACCCTAAACCTAGCCCTAGACCTAGCCCTAGACCTAGCCCTAACCCTAACCCTAGCACTATCGCTAACCCTAACCCTAGCCCTAGCCCTAGACCTAGGCCTAAAGCTAGACCTAGCCCTAGCCCTTGCCCTAGTCCTAACCTTAACCCTAACCCTAACCCTAGCCCTAGCCCTAGCCCTAGCCCTAGCCCTAGCCCTAACACTAGACCTAGCCCTAGCCCTAGCCCTAGCCATAGTCCTAACCCTAACCCTAAACCTAACCCTAGCCCTAGCCCTAGCCATAGCCCTAGCCCGAGCCCTAACCCTATCCCTAACCTAACCCTAGCCCTAGCCCTAACCATAACCCTAACCCTAACCCTAACCATAGCCCTGGCCCTAGCCCTAGCCCTAGCCCTACACCTAATCCTAGCCCAAACCCTTACCCTAGCCCTACCCTAGCCCTAGACCTAGCCCTAGCCCTAACCCTAACCCTAACTCTAGCCCTAACCCTATCCCTAGCCCTAGACATAGCCCTAGCCCCAGCTCTAGCCCTAACCCTAACCCTAACCAAAACCATAGCCCTCATCCTAACCCTAGCGCTAGCCCTGACACTTAAACTAACCCTAACCCTAACCCTAACCCTAGCCCTAGCCCTAACCCTAACCCTAACCCTAGCCCTAGACCTAACCCTAGCCCTAGCCCTAGCCCTAACCCTAAACCTAAACCTAACCCTAGCCCTAGCCCTAACCCTAGCCCTAGCTCTAGCCCTAAACCTGACCCTAATCCTAACCCAAACACTAACCCTAACACTAGCCCTAACCTTAACACTAGCCCTAGCCCTAACCCTAACCCAAACCATACCCTAACATTAGCCCTAGCCCTAGCCCCAGCCCCAGCCCTAACCCTAACCCTAACTCTAACCCTAACCATAACCCTAGCCCTCACCCTAACCCTAGCCCTAGCCCTAGCCCTAACCCTAAACCTAAACCTAACCCTAGCCATAGCCCTAGCCCTAGCCCTAACTCTAACCCTAACCCTAACCCTAACCATAACCCTAGCCCTCACCCTAAACCTAGCCCTAGCCCTGTCGCTTAACCTAACCCTAAACCTAACCCTAACCCTAGCCCTAGCCCTAGCCCTAACACTAACCCTAACCCTAGCCCTAACACTAGCCCTAGCCCTAGCCCTAGCCCTAGCTATAGTCCTAACCCTAACCCTAACCCTAACCCTAGCCCTAGCCCTAGCCATAGCCCTAGCCCGAGGCCTAACCCTACCCTAGCCCTAGCCCTAGCCCTAGCCCATACGCTAACCCTAACCCTAACCCTAGCCTTAGCTCTAGCCCTAGCCCTAGCCCTAGCCCTAACCCTAGCCTTAGCCCTGGCCCTAACCCTAACCCTAACCCTAACCCTAACCCTAGCCCTAACCCTAGCCCTAACCCTAAATCTAGCCCTAATCCTCACCCTAACCCTAACCCAAACCTTAGCCCTAGCCCTACCCTAGCCCTAGCCCTAGCCCATACCCTAACCCTAACCCTAACCCTAGCCTTAGCCCTAGCCCTAGCCCTAGCCCCAGCCCCAGCCCTTACCCAAACCCTAACCCTAAACCTAACCCTAGACCTAGCCCTAGCCCGAGCCCTAGCCCTAACCCTAAACCTAAACCCAGACCTAGCACTAGCCCAACCCTAGCCCTAACCCTGACCCTAACCCCAACCCTAGCCCTAGCCTTAGCCTTAGCCCTAGTCCTAGCCTTAACACTAACCCTAACCTTAACCCTAACCCTAGCACTAACCCTAACCCTAACCCTAGCTCTAGACCTAGCCCTAACGCTAACCCTAGCCCTAGCCCTAGCCTTAGCCCTAGACCTAACCCTAACCCTAAACCTAACACTAGACCTAGCCCTAGCCCTAACCCTAGTCCTAGACCTAACCCTAACCCTAGCCCAAGCCCTAGCGCTAGCCCTAGCCCTAGCCCTAGCTATAACCCTAGCCCTAGCCCTAGCCCTAGCTCTAGCCCTAGTCCTAA
>OX463241.1:66528283-66535783 GCA_949820135.1 Sylvilagus floridanus | reverse complement strand
ACCTTAACCCTAGCCCTAACCCTAACCCTAGCCCTAGCCCTAGCCGTAACTCTAACCCTAACCTTAACCCTAGACCTAACCCTAACACTAGCCCTAGCCCTAACCCTTACCATAACCCTAGCCCTAACACTATCCCTAGCCCTATTCCTAACCCTAACAATAGCCCTAGCCATAGCCTTAGCCCTAGCCCTAACCCTTACCCTAACTCTATCCCTAACCCTATCCCTAGCCCTAGACAAAGCCCTAGCCCCAGCCCTAGCCCTAACCCTAACCCTAACCATAACGCTAGCACTCATCCTAACTCTAGCCCTAGCCCTGACGCTTAACCTATCCCTAACCCTAACCCTAACCCTAGCCCTAGCCATAGCTCTAACCCTAACCCTAACCCAAGACCTAGCCCTAACCCTAGCCCTAGCCCTAACCCTAAACCTAAACCTAACCCTAGCCCTAGCCCTAACCCTAGCCCTAGCCCTAGCCCTAAACCTAACCCTAACCCTAATCCTAACACTAACCCTAACACTAGCCCTAACCCTAACAATAGCCCTAGCCCTAAACCTAACCCAAACCCTACCCTAACCCTAGCCCTAGCCCTAGCCCCAGCCCCAGCCCTAAAACTAACCCTAACCCTAACCCTATCCCTAGCCCTAGCCCAAGCCCAAGACCTAGCCCTAACCCTAACCCTAGCCCTATCCCTAACCCTAGCCCTCACCCGAAGCCTAGCCCTAGACCTGAAGCTTAACCTAACCTTAACCCTAACTCGAACCCTAGCCCTAGCCCTAGCCCTAACCCTAACCCTAACCCTAGCCCTAAACCTAACCCTAGCCTTAACCCTAACCCTAGCCCTAGCCCTAGCCCTAGCCCTAGCCCTAAACCTAACCCTAACCCTAACCCTAACACTAGCCCTAAACTTAAACCTAGCCCTAGCCCTAACCCTAACCCAAACCCTAACACTAACCCTAGCCCTAGCCATAGCCCCAGCCCTAGCCCTAACCCTAAACCTAACCCTAACCCTAGACCTAGACCTAGCCCTAGCCCAAGGCCTAGTCCTAACCCTAACCCTAACCCTAGCCCTAGATCTAGCCCAAGCCCTAGCCCTAGCCCAAACACCAACCCTAAACCTAGCTCTAGACCTATCCATAATCCTAACTCTAACCATAGCCCTAGCCCTAGCCCTAGCCCTAACCCTAACCCTAACCCTAACCCTATCCCTAGACCTAGCCCTAACCCTAGCCCTAACCCTAACCCTAACCCTAGCCCTAACCCTAACCCTAACCGTAGCCCTAGCCCTAGCCCTAGCCCTAGCCCTAAACCTAGACCTAGCCCTAGCCCTAGCCCTAACCCTAACCCTAGACCTAGTCCTAGCCCTAGCCCTAACCCTAACTCTAACTCTAACTCTAACCCTAGCCCTAGCCCTAGCCCTAGCCATAGCCCTAACCCTAACACTAACCCTAGCCCTAGCCCTAGCCCTAGCCCTAACCCTAACACTAACCCTAGCCCAACCCTAGCCCTAGACCTAGCCCTAGCCCTAAACCTAACCCTAACACTAGCCCTAACCCTAGCCCTAGCTCTAGCCCTAGCCCTAGCCCTAGCATTAACCCTAACCCTAACCCTAGCTCTAGCACTAACCCTAAACCTAACCCTAACCTTACACTAGCCCTAGCCCTAGCCCTAGCCCTAACCCTAAACCTATCCCTAGCCCTAACACTAACCCTAACCCTAACCCGAGCCCTAGCCCTAGCCCTAGCCCTAACCCTAACCCTAACCTTACACTAGCCCTAGCCCTAGCCCTAGACCTAACCCTAACCCTAGCCCTAGCCCTAGCCCTAGCCCAAGCACTAGCCCTAACCCTAACCCTAACCCTACGCTAGCCTTAGCCCTAGCCCTAGCCGTAGCCCAAACCCCAACCCTAACCCTAACCCTAGCCCTAGCACTAACCCTAACCCTGAACCTAGCTCTAGACCTAGCCCTAACCCTAACCCAGCCCTAGCCCTAGACCTAGCCCTAGCCCTAGCCGTAGCCCAAACCCCAACCCTAACCCTAACCCTAGCCCTAGCACTAACCCTAACCCTGAACCTAGCTCTAGACCTAGCCCTAACCCTAACCCAGCCCTAGCCCTAGACCTAGCCCTAGCCCTAACACTAGCCCTAGCCCTAGCCCAAGCCATAGCCATAGTCCTAACCCTAACCCTAACCATAACCCTGCCCTAGCCCTAGCCATAGCCCTAGCCCGAGCCCTAACCCTATCCCTAACCTAACCCTAGCCCTAGCCCTAGCCCTACCCTAGCCCTAGCCCTAGCCCATACCCTTACCCTAACCCTAACTCTAGCCTTAGCCCTAGCCCTAGCCCTAGCCCTAGCCCTAGCCCTAACTCTAGCCTTAGCCCTGGCCCTAACCCTAACCCTAACCCTAACCCTAACCCTAGCCCTAACCCTAAATCTAGCCCTAATCCTCACCCTAACCCTAACCCAAACCTTAGCCCTAGCCCTAACCCTAGCCCTAGCCCTAACCCTAGCCCTAACCCTAACCCTAGTTCTAACCTTAGCCCTAGCCCTAGCCCTAGCCCAAACCCTAACCCTAACACAAACCCTAGCCCTAGCACTAACCCTAACACTAACTCTGGCTCTAGACCTAGCGCTAACCCTAACCCTAAACCTAGCCCTAGACCTAGCCCTAGACCTAGCCCTAACACTAACCCTAGCACTATCCCCAACCCTAACCCTAGCCATAGCCCAAGACCTAGCCCTAAACCTAGACCTAGCCCTAGACCTTGCCCTAGTCCTAACGCTAACCCTAACCAAAAACCTAGCCCTAGCCCTAGCCCTAGCCTTAGCCCTAGCCCTAACACTAGACCTAGCCCTAGCCCTAGCCCTAGCCATAGTCCTAACCCTAACCCTAAACCTAACCCTAGCCCTAGCCCTAGCCATAGCCCTAGCCCGAGCCCTAACCCTATCGCTAACCTAACCATAGCCCTAGCCCTAGCCCTAACCATAACCCTAAGCCTAACCCTAACCATAGCCCTGGGCCTAGCCCTAGCCCTAGCCCTAGACCTAACCCTAGCCCTAACCCTACCCTAGCCCTACCCTAGCCCTAAACCTAGCCCTAGCCCTAACCCTAACTCTAGCCCTAACCCTATCCCTAGCCCTAGACATAGCCCTGGCCCCAGCTCTAGCCCTAACTCTAACCCTAACCAAAACCCTAGCCCTCATCCTAACCCTAGCGCTAGCCCTGACACTTAAACTAACCCTAAACCTAACCCTAACCCTAGCCCTAGCCCTAGCCCTAACCCTAACCCTAACCCTAGCCCTAGTCCTAACCCTAGCCCTAGCCCTAACCCTAAAGCTAAACCTAACCCTACCCTAGCCCAAACCCTAGCCCTAGCTCTAGCCCTAAACCTAACCCTAACCCTAACCCAAACACTAACCCTAACACTAGCCCTAACCCTAACACTAGCCCTAGCCCTAACCCTAACCCAAACCCTACCCTAACCTTAGCCCTAGCCCTAGCCCCAGCCCCAGCCCTAACCCTAACCCTAACCCTAACCCTAAACATAACCCTAGCCCTCACCTTAACCCTAGCCCTAGCCCTAGCCCTAACCCTAAACCTAAACCTAACCCTAGACCTAGCCCTAGCCCTAAACCTAACCCTAACCCTAACCATAACCCTAGCCCTCACCCTAACCCTAGCCCTAGCCCTAGCCCTAGCCCTAGCCCTAACCCTAACCCTAACCCTAACCCTAACCATAACCCTAGCCCTCACCCTAACCCTAGCCCTAGCCCTAGCCCCAGCCCCAGCCCTAAAACTAACCCTAACCCTAACCCTAGCCCTACCCCTAGCCCAAGCCCAAGACCTAGCCCTAACACTAACCCTAGCCCTAACCCTAACCCTAGCCCTCACCCGAAGCCTAGCCCTAGCCCTGAAGCTTATCCTAACCTTAACCCTAACCCGAACCCTAGCCCTAGCCCTAGCCCTAGCCCTAAGCCTAACCCTAACCCTAACCCTAGCCCTAACCCTAACCCTAGCCTTAACCCTAACACTAGCCCTAGCCCTAACCCTAATCCTAACCCTAAAACTAGCCCTAGCCCTAGCCCTAGCCCTAAACCTAACCCTAACCCTAACCCTAACACTAGCCCTAACCCTAAACATAGCCCTAGCCCTAAACCTAACCAAAACCCTAACACTAACCCTAGCCCTAGCCCTAGCCCTACCCCTAACCCTAAACCTAACCCTAACCCTAGACCTAGACCTAGCCCTAGCCCAAGCCCTAGTCCTAACCCTAACCCTAACCCTAGCCCAAGATCTAGCCCTAGCCCTAGCCCTAGCCCAAACACTAACCCTAAACCTAACCCTAGCCCTAGCACTAACCCTAACCCTAAACCTAGGTCTAGACCTATCCATAATCCTAACTCTAACCATAGCACTAGCCCTAGCCCAAGCCCTAACCCTAACCCTAACCCTAACCCTATCCCTAGACCTAGCCCTAACCCTAGCCCTAACCCTAACCCTAACCCTAGCCCTAACCCTAACCCTAACCCTAGCCCTAACCATAACCCTAACCGTAGCCCTAGCCCTAGCCGTAGCACTAGCCCTAAACCTAGACCTAGCCCTAGCCCTAGCCCTAACCCTAACCCTAGACCTAGTCCTAGCCCTAGCCCTAGCCCTAGCCCTAACCCTAACACTAACCCTAGTCCAACCCTAGCACTAGACCTAGCCCTAGCCCTAAACCTAACCCTAACACTAGCCCTAACCCTAGCCCTAGCTCTAGCCCTAGCCCTGGCCCTAGCTCTAACCCTAACCCTAACCCTAGCTCTAGCACTAACCCTAACCCTAACCCTAACCCTAGCCCTAGCCCTAGCCCTAGCCCTAACCCTAAACCTATCCCTAGCCCTAACCCT
Organism: Sylvilagus floridanus; assembly: GCA_949820135.1. Taxonomy (NCBI): domain Eukaryota; kingdom Metazoa; phylum Chordata; class Mammalia; order Lagomorpha; family Leporidae; genus Sylvilagus; species Sylvilagus floridanus. The sequence goes on along the minus strand of OX463241.1, from coordinate 66,530,892 downwards.
AACCCTAACCCTAACCAGAGCCCTAGCCCTAGCCCTAGCCCTAACCCTAACTCTAACCTTACACTAGCCCTAGCCCTAGCCCTAGACCTAACCCTAACCCTAGCCCTAGCCCTAGCCCTAGCCCTAGCCCTAGCACTAACCCTAACCCTAACCCTAACCCTAGTCCTAACCCTAACCCCAGCCCTAGCTCTAGCCCTAGCCCTAGCCCTAACCCTAACCCTAACCCTAGCGCTAGCCCTAACCCTAATCCTAACCCTAACACAAGCCCTAAACCTAACCCTAGCCCTAGCCCTAATCCTAACTCTAACCCTAACCCTAGCCCTAACACTATCCCTAGCCCTATTCCTAACCCTAACAATAGCCCTAGCCCTAACCCTTACCCTAGCCCTAGACCTAGCCCTAGCTCTAACCCTAAACCTAAACCTAACTCTAGCCCTAACCCTATCCCTAGCCCTAGACATAGCCCTAGCCCCAGCCCTAGCCCTATCCTTAACCCTAACCATAAGCCTAGCACTCATCCTAACTCTATCCCTAGCCCTGACGCTTAACCTATCCCTAACCCTAACCCTAACCCTAGCCCTAACCCTAGCCCTAACCCTAACCCTAACCCAAGCCCTAGCCCTAACCCTAGCCCTAGCCCTAAACCTAAACCTAAACCTAACCCGAGCCCTAGCCCTAGCCCTAGCCCTAGCCCTAGCCCTAACCCTAATCCTAACCCTAACCCTAGCCCTAGCCCTAGCCCTAGCCCTAACCCTAACCCTAACCCTAGCCCTAGACCTAGCCCTAGCCCAAGCACTAGCCCTAACCGTAACCCTAACCCTACCCTAGCCTTAGCCCTAGCCCTAGCCGTAGCCCAAACCCTAACCCTAACCCTAACCCTAGCCCTAGCACTAACCCTAACCCTGAACCTAGCTCTAGACCTAGCCCTAACCCTAACCCAGCCCTAGCCCTAGCCCTAGCCCTAGCCCTAACACTAGCCCTAGCCCTAGCCCTAGCCCTAGCCATAGTCCTAACCCTAACCCTAACCCTAACACTAACCCTAGCCCTAGCCCTAGCCATAGCCCTAGCCCGAGCCCTAACCCTATCCCTAACCTAACCCTAGCCCTAGCCCTAGCCCTAGCCCTACCCTAGCCCTAGCCCTAGCCCATACCCTGACCCTAACCCTAACCCTAGCCTTAGCCCTAGCCCTAGCCCTAGCCCTAGCCCTAACCCTAGCCTTAGCCCTGGCCCTAAACCTAACCGTAACCCTAACCCTAACCCTAGCCCTAACCCTAAATCTAGCCCTAATCCTCACCCTAACCCTAACCCATACCTTAGCCCTAGCCCTAACCCTAGCCCTAGCCCTAGCCCTAGCCCTAACCCTAACCCTAGTTCTAGCCTTAGCCCTAGCCCTAGCCCTAGCCCAAACCCTAACCCTAACCCAAACCCTAGCCCTAGCACTAACCCTAACACTAACTCTGGCTCTAGACCTAGCGCTAACCCTAACCCTAAACCTAGCCCTAGACCTAGCCCTAGACCTAGCCCTAACCCTAACAATAGCACTATCCCTAACCCTAACCCTAGCCCTAGCCCTAGACGTAGCCCTAAACCTAGACCTAGCCCTAGCCCTTGACCTAGTCCTAACGCTAACCCTAACTCTAGCCCTAGCCCTAGCCCTAGCCTTAGCCCTAGACCTAACACTAGACCTAGCCCTAGCCCTAGCCCTTGCCCTAGTCCTAACGCTAACACTAACCCTAAACCTAACCCTAGCCCTAGCCCTAGCCATAGCCCTAGCCCGAGCCCTAACCCTATCCCTAACCTAACCCTACCTTAGCCCTAGCCCTAACCATAACCCTAACCCTAACCCTAACCATAGCCCTAGGCCTAGCCCTAGCCCTAGCCCTAGACCTAATCCTAGCCCTAACCCTTACCCTAGCCCTACCCTAGCCCTAGACCTAGCCCTAGCCCTAACCCTAACCCTAACCCTAACTCTAGCCCTAACCCTATCCCTAGCCCTAGACATAGCCCTAGCCCCAGCTCTAGCCCTAACTCTAACCCTAACCAAAACCCTAGCCCTCATCCTAACCCTAGCGCTAGCCCTGACACTTAAACTAACCCTAAACCTAACCCTAACCCTAGCCCTAGCCCTAGCCCTAACCCTAACCCTAACCCTAGCCCTAGTCCTAACCCTAGGCCTAGCCCTAACCCAAAAGCTAAACCTAACCCTACCCTAGCCCTAACCCTAGCCCTAACTGTAGCCCTAAACCTAACCCGAACCCTAACCCAAACACTAACCCTAACAGTAGCCCTAAACCTAACACTAGCCCTAGCCCTAACACTAACCCAAACCCTACCCTAACCTTAGCCCTAGCCCTAGCCCCAGCCCCAGCCCTAACACTAACCCTAACCCTAACCCTAACCATAACCCTAGCCCTCACCCTAACCCTAGCACTAGCCCTAGCCCTAACCCTAAACCTAAACCTAACCCTAGCCCTAGCCCTAGCCCTAGCCCTAACCCTAACTCTAACCTTACACTAGCCCTAGTCCTAGCCCTAGACCTAACCCTAACCCTAGCCCTAGCCCTAGCCCTAGCCCTAGCACTAACCCTAACCCTAACCCTAACCCTAGTC
>OX463241.1:66518283-66525783 GCA_949820135.1 Sylvilagus floridanus | reverse complement strand
TAACCCTAGCCCTAACCCTAAATCTAGCCCTAATCCACACCCTAACCCTAACCCAAACCTTAGCCCTAGCCCTAACCCTAGCCCTAGCCCTAACCCTAGCCCTAACCCTAACCCTAGTTCTAGCATTAGCCCTAGCCCTAGCCCTAGCCCAAACCCTAACCCTAACCCAAACCCTAGCCCTAGTACTAACCCTAACACTAACCCTGGCTCTAGACCTAGCGCTAACCCTAACCCTAAAACTAGCCCTAGACCTAGCCCTAGACCTAGCCCTAACCCTAACCCTAACACTATCCCTAACCCTAACCCTAGCCCTAGCCCTAGACCTAGCCCTAGCCCTTGCCCTAGTCCTAACGCTAAACCTAACCCTAAACCTAGCCCTAGCCCTAGCCCTAGCCCTAGCTCTAGCCCTAAAACTAGACCTAGCCCTAGCCCTAGCCCTAGCCATAGTCCTAACCCTAACCCTAACCCTAACCCTAGCCCTAGCCCTAGCCCTAGCCCTAGACCGAGCCCTAACCCTATCCCTAAACTAACCCTAGCCCTAGCCCTAGCCCTAACCATAACCCTAACCCTAACCCTAACCCTAGCCCTAGCCCTAGCCCTAGCCCTAGCCCTAACCCTAGCCCTAACCCTTACCCTAGCCCAACCCTAGCCCTAGCCCTAGCCCTAGCCCTAACCCTAACCCTAACCCTAACTTTAGCCCTAACCCTATCCCTAGCCCTAGACATAGCCCTAGCCCCAGCTCTAGCCCTAACCCTAACCCTAACCATAACCCTAGCCCTCATCCTAACCCTAGCGCTAGCCCTGACACTTAACCTAACCATAACCCTAGCCCTAGCCCTAGCCCTAACCCTAACCCTAACCCTAGACCTAGCCCTAACCCTAGCCCTAGCCCTAACCCTAAACCTAAACCTAACCCTAGCCCTAGCCCTAGCCCTAGCCCTAACCCTAACCCTAGTTCTAGCCTAGGCCCTAGCCCTAGCCCTAGCCCAAACCCTAACCCTAACCCAAACCCTAGCCCTAGCACTAACCCTAACACTCACCCTGGCTCTAGAACTAGCGCTAACCCTAACCCTAAACCTAGCCCTCTACCTAGCCCTAGACCTACCCTAACCCTAACCCTAGCACTATCCCTAACCCTAACCCTAGCCCTAGCCCTAGACCTAGCCCTAAACCTAGACCTAGCCCTAGCCCTTGCCCTAGTCCTAACGCTAACCCTAACCCTAACCCTAGCCCTAGCCCTAGCCCTAGCCCTTGCCCTAGCCCTAACACTAGACCTAGCCCTAGCCCTAGCCCTAGCCATAGTCCTAACCCAAACCCTAAACCTAACCCTATCCCTAGCCCTAGCCATAGCCCTAGCTCGAGCCCTAACCCTATCCCTAACCTAACCCTAGCCCTAGCCCTAGCCCTAACCATAACCCTAACCCTAACCCTAGCCCTAACACTAGCCCTAGCCCTAGCCCTAGCCCTAGCCCTAGCCATAGTCCTAACCCTAACCCTAACCCTAACCCTAGCCCTAGCCCTAGCCATAGCCCTAGCCCGAGGCCTAACCCTATCCCTAACCTAAACCTAGCCCTAGCCCTAGCCCTAGCCCTACCCTAGCCCTAGCCCTAGCCCATACCCTAACCCTAACCCTAACCCTAGCCTTAGCCCTAGCCCTAGCCCTAGCCCTAGCCCTAACCCTAGCCTTAGCCCTGGCCCTAACCCTAACCCTAACCCTAACCCTAACCCTAACCCTAGCCCTAACCCTAAATCTAGCCCTAATCCTCACCCTAACCCTAACCCAAACCTTAGCCCTAGCCCTAGCCCTAGCCCTAGCCCTAAACCTAAACCTAAACCCAGACCTAGCACTAGCCCTAGCCCTAGCGCTAATCCTAAACCTAACCCCAACCCTAGCCCTAGCCTTAGCCCTAGCCCTAGTCCTAGCCTTAACACTAACCTTAACCTTAACCCTAACCCTAGCACTAAACCTAACCCTAACCCTAGCTCTAGACCTAGCCCTAATACTAACCCTACCCTAGCCCTAGCCCTAGCCCTAGACCTAACCCTAACCCTAAACCTAACCCTAGACCTAGCCCTAGCCCTAACCCTAGCCCTAGCCCTAACCCTAACCCTAACCCTACCCTAGCCTTAGCCCTAGCCCTAGGCTAGCCCAAACCCTAACCCTGACCCTAACCCTAGCCTTAGCACTAACCCTAACCCTAAACCTAGTTCTAGACCTAGCCCTAACCCTAACCCAGCCCTAGCCCTAGCCCTAGCCCTAGCCCTAACACTAGCCCTAGCCCTAGCCCTAGCCCTAGCCCTAGCCATTATCCTAACCCTAACCCTAACCCTAACCCTAGCCCTAGCCCTAGCCATAGCCCTAGCCCGAGGCCTACCCTATCCCTAACCTAAACCTAGCCCTAGCACTCGCCCTAGCCCTACCCTAGCCCTAGCCCTAGCCCATACCCTAACCCTAACCCTAACCCTAGCCTTAGCCCTAGCCCTAGCCCTAGCCCTAGCCCTAACCCTAGCCTTAGCCCTGGCCCTAACCCTAAACCTAACCCTAACCCTAACCCTAACCCTAACCCTAGCCCTAACCCTAAATCTAGCCCTAATCCACACCCTAACCCTAACCCAAACCTTAGCCCTAGCCCTAACCCTAGCCCTAGCCCTAACCCTAGCCCTAACCCTAACCCTAGTTCTAGCATTAGCCCTAGCCCTAGCCCTAGCCCAAACCCTAACCCTAACCCAAACCCTAGCCCTAGTACTAACCCTAACACTAACCCTGGCTCTAGACCTAGCGCTAACCCTAACCCTAAAACTAGCCCTAGACCTAGCCCTAGACCTAGCCCTAACCCTAACCCTAACACTATCCCTAACCCTAACCCTAGCCCTAGCCCTAGACCTAGCCCTAGCCCTTGCCCTAGTCCTAACGCTAAACCTAACCCTAAACCTAGCCCTAGCCCTAGCCCTAGCCCTAGCTCTAGCCCTAAAACTAGACCTAGCCCTAGCCCTAGCCCTAGCCATAGTCCTAACAATAACCCTAACCCTAACCCTAGCCCTAGCCCTAGCCCTAGCCCTAGACCGAGCCCTAACCCTATCCCTAAACTAACCCTAGCCCTAGCCCTAACCATAACCCTAACCCTAACCCTAACCCTAGCCCTAGCCCTAGCCCTAGCACTAGCCCTAGCCCTAACCCTAGCCCTAACCCTTACCCTAGCCCAACCCTAGCCCTAGCCCTAGCCCTAGCCCTAACCCTAACCCTAACCCTAACTTTAGCCCTAACCCTATCCCTAGCCCTAGACATAGCCCTAGCCCCAGCTCTAGCCCTAACCCTAACCCTAACCATAACCCTAGCCCTCATCCTAACCCTAGCGCTAGCCCTGACACTTAAACTAACCCTAAACCTAACCCTAACCCTAGCCCTAACCCTAACCCTAACCCTAGACCTAGCCCTAACCCTAGCCCTAGCCCTAACCCTAAACCTAAAACTAACCCTAGCCCTAGCCCTAGCCCTAGCCCTAACCCTAACCCTAGTTCTAGCCTACGCCCTAGCCCTAGCCCTAGCCCAAACCCTAACCCTAACACAAACCCTAGCCCTAGCACTAACCCTAACACTAACCCTGGCTCTAGAACTAGCGCTAACCCTAACCCTAAACCTAGCCCTAGACCTAGCCCTAGACCGAGCCCTAACCCTATCCCTAAACTAACCCTAGCCCTAGCCCTAGCCCTAGCCCTAACCATAACCCTAACCCTAACCCTAACCCTAGCCCTAGCCCTAGCCCTAAACCTAACCCTAGCCCTAGGCTAGCCCTAGGCCTAGACCTAACCCTAACCCTAACCCTAACCCTAGCCCTAGCCCTAGCCCTAACCCTAACCCTAGCCCTAGGCTAGCCCTAGCCCTAGACCTAACCCTAACCCTAACCCTAACCCTAACACTAACCCTAACCCTGGCCCTAACCCTAACCCTAGCCCTAGACCTACCCCTAACCCTAACCCTAGGCAAGCGCTAGCCTTAACACTAACCCTAACCCTAGACCTAGCCGTAACTCTAACCCAACCTTAACCCTAGCCCTGACCCTAACCCTAGCCCTAGCCTTAGCCATAACTCTAACCCTAACCTTAACCCTAGACCTAACCCTAACCCTAGCCCTAGCCCTAACCCTTAATCTAACCCTAGCCCTAGACCTAGCCATAACCCTAAACCTAACCATAGACCTAGCCCTAGCCTTAGCCCTAGCCCTAGCCCTAGCCCTAGTCCTAGCCCTAACACTAACCCTAACCCTAGACCTAGCCCTAGCCCTAACCCTAACCCTAAACCTATCCCTAACCCTAACCCTAGCCCTAGCCCTAGCCCTAGCCCTAGCCCCAGCCCCAGCCCTAAACCTAACCCTAACCCTAACCCTATCCCTAGACCTAGCCCAAGCGCAAGACCTAGCCCTAACCCTAACCCTAACACTATCCCTAGCCCTATTCCTAACCCTAACAATAGCCCTAGCCCTAGCACTAGCCCTAGCCCTAACCCTTACCCTAGCCCTAGACGTAGCCCTAGCTCTAACCCTCACCATAAACCTAACTCTAGCCCTAACCCTATCCCTAGCCCTATCCCTAGTTCTAGACATAGCCCTAGCCCCAGCCCTAGCCCTAACCCTAACCCTAACCATAACCCTAGCACTCATCCTAACTCTAGCCCTAGCCCTGACGCTTAACCTATCCCTAACCCTAACCCTAACCCTAACCCTAGCCCTAGCCCTAGCCCTAGCCCTAACCCTAACCCAAGCCCTAGCCCTAACCCTAGCCCTAGCCCTAACCCTAAACCTAAACCTAACCCTAGCCGTAGCCCTAGACCTAGCCCTAGCCCTAGCCCTAACCCTAATCCTAACCCTAACCCTAGCCCTAGCCCTAGCCCAAGCACTAGCCCTAACCCTAACCCTAACCCTACCCTAGCCTTAGCCCTAGCCGTAGCCCAAACCCTAACCCTAACCCTCACCCTAGCCCTAGCACTAACCCTAACCCTGAACCTAGCTCTAGACCTCGCCCTAACCCTAACCCAGCCCTAGCCCTAGCCCTAGCCCTAGCCCTAACACTAGCCCTAGCCCTAGCCCTAGCCATAGTCCTAACCCTAACCCTAGCCCTAGCCCTAGCCATAGCCCTAGCCCGAGCCCTAACCGTATCCCTAACCTAACCCTAGCCCTAGCCCTAGCCCTAGCCCTACCCTAGCCCTAGCCCTAGCCCATACCCTGACCCTAACCCTAACCCTAGCCTTAGCCCTAGCCCTAGCCCTAGCCCTAGCCCTAACCCTAGCCTTAGCCCTGGCCCTAACCCTAACCCTAACCCTAACCCTAACCCTAACCCTAGCCCTAACCCTAAATCTAGCCCTAATCCTCACCCTAAACCTAACCCAAACCTTAGCCCTAGCCCTAACCCTAGCCCTAGCCCTAACCCTAACCCTAACCCTAGTTCTAGCCTTAGCCCTAGCCCTAGCCCTAGCCCAAACCCTAACCCTAACCCAAACCCTAGCCCTAGCACTAACCCTAACACTAACCCTGGCTCTAGACCTAGCGCTAACCCTAACCCTAAACCTAGCCCTAGACCTAGCCCTAGACCTAGCCCTAACCCTAACCCTAGCACTATCGCTAACCCTAACCCTAGCCCTAGCCCTAGACCTAGGCCTAAAGCTAGACCTAGCCCTAGCCCTTGCCCTAGTCCTAACCTTAACCCTAACCCTAACCCTAGCCCTAGCCCTAGCCCTAGCCCTAGCCCTAGCCCTAACACTAGACCTAGCCCTAGCCCTAGCCCTAGCCATAGTCCTAACCCTAACCCTAAACCTAACCCTAGCCCTAGCCCTAGCCATAGCCCTAGCCCGAGCCCTAACCCTATCCCTAACCTAACCCTAGCCCTAGCCCTAACCATAACCCTAACCCTAACCATAGCCCTGGCCCTAGCCCTAGCCCTAGCCCTACACCTAATCCTAGCCCAAACCCTTACCCTAGCCCTACCCTAGCCCTAGACCTAGCCCTAGCCCTAACCCTAACCCTAACTCTAGCCCTAACCCTATCCCTAGCCCTAGACATAGCCCTAGCCCGAGCTCTAGCCCTAACCCTAACCCTAACCAAAACCATAGCCCTCATCCTAACCCTAGCGCTAGCCCTGACACTTAAACTAACCCTAACCCTAACCCTAACCCTAGCCCTAGCCCTAGCCCTAACCCTAACCCTAACCCTAGCCCTAGACCTAACCCTAGCCCTAGCCCTAACCCTAAACCTAAACCTAACCCTAGCCCTAGCCCTAACCCTAGCCCTAGCTCTAGCCCTAAACCTGACCCTAACCCTAACCCAAACACTAACCCTAACACTAGCCCTAACCTTAACACTAGCCCTAGCCCTAACCCTAACCCAAACCATACCCTAACATTAGCCCTAGCCCTAGCCCCAGCCCCAGCCCTAACCCTAACCCTAACTCTAACCCTAACCATAACCCTAGCCCTCACCCTAACCCTAGCCCTAGCCCTAGCCCTAACCCTAAACCTAAACCTAACCCTAGCCATAGCCCTAGCCCTAGCCCTAACTCTAACCCTAACCCTAACCCTAACCATAACCCTAGCCCTCACCCTAAACCTAGCCCTAGCCCTGTCGCTTAACCTAACCCTAAACCTAACCCTAACCCTAGCCCTAGCCCTAGCCCTAACACTAACCCTAACCCTAGCCCTAACACTAGCCCTAGCCCTAGCCCTAGCCCTAGCTATAGTCCTAACCCTAACCCTAACCCTAACCCTAGCCCTAGCCCTAGCCATAGCCCTAGCCCGAGGCCTAACCCTACCCTAGCCCTAGCCCTAGCCCTAGCCCATACGCTAACCCTAACCCTAACCCTAGCCTTAGCTCTAGCCCTAGCCCTAGCCCTAGCCCTAACCCTAGCCTTAGCCCTGGCCCTAACCCTAACCCTAACCCTAACCCTAACCCTAACCCTAGCCCTAACCCTAGCCCTAACCCTAAATCTAGCCCTAATCCTCACCCTAACCCTAACCCAAACCTTAGCCCTAGCCCTACCCTAGCCCTAGCCCTAGCCCATACCCTAACCCTAACCCTAACCCTAGCCTTAGCCCTAGCCCTAGCCCTAGCCCCAGCCCCAGCCCTTACCCAAACCCTAACCCTAAACCTAACCCTAGACCTAGCCCTAGCCCGAGCCCTAGCCCTAACCCTAAACCTAAACCCAGACCTAGCACTAGCCCAACCCTAGCCCTAACCCTGACCCTAACCCCAACCCTAGCCCTAGCCTTAGCCTTAGCCCTAGTCCTAGCCTTAACACTAACCCTAACCTTAACCCTAACCCTAGCACTAACCCTAACCCTAACCCTAGCTCTAGACCTAGCCCTAACGCTAACCCTAGCCCTAGCCCTAGCCTTAGCCCTAGACCTAACCCTAACCCTAAACCTAACACTAGACCTAGCCCTAGCCCTAACCCTAGTCCTAGAACTAACCCTAACCCTAGCCCAAGCCCTAGCGCTAGCCCTAGCCCTAGCCC